>CAEGAD010014369.1:0-26879 GCA_903067055.1 Poeciliopsis paucimaculata
GCGCCTGTTTTCGCCGGACTCCGCCGTCCGTTTCACCACGGGTATTAGCCGGGCCCCGCTGCCCACAACAGGACAAGGTCTCAAAACCTTGCAGCACCAGACTCCGTACACCTTTACAGTGCTATCAACTGCACCACTGTGCAGCCCTGTTAGTTGTTGTGTGTGTTTTAAAGTAGAGCTTTTACTCAGTCAAAAGGTAACTATTGTCCAGCAACTGTAGAAAATGAGATTGTACCATTAAAAGCAGCAACTGCAAAAATTCTGCCTTGGAAAAAATGGAGGCATTTATATTGCCTTAATTTTAAATTATGAAAACAAGACAAATATAATTTCCAACTTTTGATGGAAACCAAATTTTGTATTTGGTAAACCTTATTTAAGTCCGGTTTGATGTCAACTACAGGTAACAATAATAATAAACATTACATAACAGAATATTTGAGTTTGAATACACTTGTATTTGTTGTCAGTTAGTTAAAGCTAGGTTTATCAAACTTCAAATGAAAAAATCTGAAACTGCAGCTGGCAACAGCAAATAAATACATGTTTTTGAGGCAGTGATGATGCCATTAATGCAATTATGAATCGAGTAATTGGACCAAAAACTGAGACTACTACTCAGTTTTAGCATGCCTACTTAAAGTGTAAAATAAGAAAGCATACATGTATTTATTGTGCTCTACTATAAAATTTTATTACCATTTCCCAGCCTGCAATAATACCCGTAAAAAGTAAAATAAAATAAAGAAATCCACTTCAACCAACATCTGCCTAATACCAGCATGCCTGCAGAGACCATACATCTCTGCTGGACTGAGTCTGATTACTTTTTCTTCACAGAAGAGTGAAAAAAAAAAAAATGACGCAAGTGGGAGGTGTGAGGGTGAAAGGTGTTTGATGTGGTCGTCATGGGTGGTTCAGTTTGTTACAGAAATTCAGTTGAAGACAGATTGTGGGAGCTCAGTCTTTGTGGAGAATATTATGTCAGTTATTTTCAGCTTGATTGCTGAAGTGTTTTGTTGGACATGTTCTTAACTGATGATGACACAGCCTGGTAACAAAAAGTAAACTACCTTGAGATATTCTTCATCCAGAGTTTATCCCAGCTTGCCTCACCTGGCCACTTATTCAGCTTGGCGTGAATTTGTTTGTTCGTGTTTAAACTCTAACAAGCAAATGTTGCCATAGTGACTCAGGGACAAATTTAAGGCAACATGATGAAACAAACGTGAAACTTGAATACATAACTACTATCTGTCAACTACTGCAATGAATGTAACCATGCTTTGGACAAAAACGAATTATATTTCTGCTCTTCTTTATGCAGTTTAAAATGTCTAATAAATTTAATTCATGTTATGCTCGCCTTAAATGCATAACATTTGCAATCTGGTTAATATTATATATTATTGTGTGTACATTGGGCTCCTGTTGTCCAGGAGCCCATGGACAACAGGAAGAGGCAACCCAGTTCTTCCAGTACGGGGAGTTTGGTCTTTTGGTCCTCCTCGTTTCCCCGTCAAGCAGCAAGGGTCCTGATTGTGGAGGCATTGCCCCCCTGTTGGTCAGACACTTGCTCTGTGCTTTGTGATGCCCTGGATAACTTCCTGTCGCTGGCCTGCAGCCTGGATGGACCCTGCAGGATACCCCTACTCAGCCTCTACGCCATCAGCAGGCAGCAGGAGTGTCTGCTTCCATTTGTGGTTAGCGAACATCACAAAAGCATGTTTTCATGCTTCTCTCTCCATTCGCATTCAGTCTGGCTGTTTTCTCTTTAAAGCAGGTCTGTGGAAATTTAACCAGGCTACATTCCTGTGTCGAGGAGCTGAGGTCTATTCCAGGTGAAAGTTGCATCAAAAGTGCAGCCAAAGGAGGCGATCTGCTGCAACAGGCGGTGTTGGACAGTCTGCAGCAGTTTAAGCAGTACATCAGACACGCCAGCACAGGCAACCACGCCTGCAGCAACGCATCTGTGGAGGTACATAAAGGCTGTTTTAGTCTTTTTTTCCTCTGAACTAGAGACTTTCTGGAAAAGGCCAGGTGTCTAGCAAAGTTTTTGCAGGGGATTTATTGAACTCTGAGTGTACTGCTGGCTGGCTTTAATTTCTCAGATCATCGGAGGAAAACCAGTCAATGAATCATACTTTTGGAAAAGTAACAAGTTCAATAAAAAAGAGTCCAAAAAATCATAAAAAGAAACTTTGTTGAACTTAACTTTTAGAGCTGGAACTGTCGGCTCTATCCTGAAGGTCAAAGGTGTTGCTTTATCTGAAAAAACATTTGCTCCAGCTCAACATTATGCTGTTTTTTTGGGGGTTTTTTACCCTTCTTTGAAAAGGACTGGAAGTGAAAATGATTTTATCCCACAAAATTTAGGAAAGGAAGAGATTTCCCTTTGCTCAAGTTTGTTTTGGCAAACTTGTAGATAGATTTTCATTGTCTTGAATTAAACTACATTTAGTTTCAGATTTTTATTTTTCAATCCAATTCTGCAGGTCATGATTTGTGCTTCAAGATGGCGTATAACTACAGACACACATGCCTCTGAGGAAAAGGAATTGGAGATGCTGGGGATTGAACCCAGGACCTCATACATGCGAAGCATGCGCTCTACCACTGAGCTACATCCCCACTGTTGCTATCTGAGCATGTAACACTTTCAATACAAATTACATTTCCACATCTTTCATAGTTTCACTGTAATAATTGCAAGCGGTGCACTGATTGTAGTTTTTTCGCTGATCACCAACCTTTAAAAAGCTTGACGTTCTTATTTTTTTGTGTTAAAAATAGCAAGAAAGTGGCTATTTGGTCAACAGAGGGATGACTGTTGTTAACTGCTCAGATACAGACGTGACCTGGTGGACGGGTCGGTCAGTTAGCCGAACATAAGAGACACTGGCTGATTTTCAGACATTTGCGGAGGTGTAAACGGCCAAAACCATTCTAACTTTAGAGTAAAGTTATCATCATTCATCAAGCCCTGTAACACACTGCACCAATAAAACATTAGAAGCTTATTTCAGTTAACTCAAAGCTCTTGATTGTGATGATGTTTGTACAGATGTTCTTATAAATGACCAAAATTCCAGGTTGTTAAATTTGGAGTTAAAAGTCAGTTGAAAGATGAACCAGTCCCATCTGTGCTTGTTAAACTTTAATGCTTTACAGACTCCAGACGCAGTGGTTTGTGGATGACACACTGGGACGTTCTGTTCCCAACATCAGCCGATCTGAATATCTCCTATTACCAGACACAGAGGCATAATAACCCTGTGCATGAGTGTCTCCACGCCTGTTCCTAATCTACTAATACAGTAAAAGTTTTTATCCACACGCATGATTTTGGTGAATCCTGATATTTACTCGTTTTGTATAAAAAGACTGATGACCTATTTCTCACTTTCTGACATAAAAACAAAAAATGTTTCCTTTTTAGGAATGGAATAATAAGCATGAAGATGTTTTAGAGTTTTTTATGTTTTCTTCTTTAATTTCAGGAGTTCACATTCATTACTTTCGTATCTAATAGAGTTAATTTTAACTCACTACCTTTTGGTATGGCACAGGTTCTACAGCATTTAAGTGTAAAATGTCTTATCTTTTCTTTTAAATAGAAGGAAAAAAATGTATTTGGAGTTTCTTTTTTTGTTTTAGTGTTTTCACAACATATCTAGTTTGAATTGTTTCTAAATAAGTTGCTTTTAATCGGTTCGTCTCCATGTCTTCTCAGGTTACCGTGGTGACCAGCCAGCCGGGGCGCGGTGTGATTCATCAGTTGGAGAGCGGGCTGAAAGAAGCTGACCTGGTGCCACTCAGGCGGCTTCTGGTTGTTCAGATTGTTGGACCGAATGACTGGAGCCAGGACTCCCATTCACCTGAAGCCACAATGACTGAAGGTAAAACGCATAAAGGATTTTCAACTGATAATACTTGAACATAGGCAAGATGAGTGCTGGTGCTGCTAGCTGTAAATGTATCTAAACCCCTTCCATTCACACACACTTCTGTTTCAACCCATTCATAATGTTGCATTACTAATGTTTCTACAGTTTCAGCATAACTGATATTATCACAGTTGGGATATTCCTACCATCCAATTATTTGCCAGTTGTTTCACATAATCATCATCCTTCTGTTCTGCATTACTGACTTGGAAATATTTTCAAGAGAAGGAAAAGTAAAAACAGAATTTTGTAATTGAGTGCCTCATGAGATGAGGAAATCATTGAGCTTACTGGAAGTTTGTTTGGCTCCAAACTTTAATGAAAACCATCACACTAATGATGTTGTGATGTTTTTCCTGCCTGACACAGTTCGATCAGTTACATAACGCTGTAAAACTTACTGTCTCCATCGCTGCTTTCTACATAACATCTGAAAGAAATCGGTATTCCTTTGTCCCACTTCTTCCCATTAAACCTTTCTGTTGCTATCACTATCAACAGCGTTGTTTGGGAGCATCAACAGCACAAGAGAGTCGAAGCAAAACCGACATCACAATTCTTCTGCGACTTAAATAAACACACATTTCTATTTATTGTATCAGAATATTTACATTAGAATTGCTGAGTTGTTTTCCTCAATCAGATAAATCAACTTTATTTGAAATAATTGAAGTGGAAAATGGAGATGGACTCTGGGTTTAGTGGAGTTTACAGGCATTTTTTCTGGAGTGGTGCTGGGATTTTGTTTAAAATTACATCTACCTACATGCATCCATACATATATTTCTTTATTGGAAATATACTTTCTTGACTGAATTTTTCACCAAGTGACTGTTCAAAAATAAAACCCATCAAAAACAAAAATGTGGACATTTTAAGAGAACTATACAAGTCAAATAAGATTGTTTTTCTTGTGGATGTACACTGGTCTAACCTTATAAGATTCATTTATTACTTTTAACATGAAAATTAGAAGCATGATGACAGTTATGGGAAATTTGTAGTTAGCTTTTTCTTCTGAATAGGAATCTGAATTGTCACATTCAACCCGGATAAAACCCAAGAATGACGCCAGCTGGAAAGAAAAGGCATTTTAAAAATGTGTGGTGAATCTTTTAGAAGATAAAACATGTGACATTTATTTAAATTGCTAGTAAATCTTGATTATACAATTTGAGTTTGAATTTGAGACGGAGTGCAGAACATAAAATGGATAAATAAATCCTGCATGAAAAAAATTCTGCAAGTCTTACCCTTGTAGGACTACATTCCTGACTGCAGACTAAAAAAACGATGAACCGTGGTCCATTGTTGATGTTACGAATCTTTGCACGAGTCATTGTCAGGGCTGGAGGACATCCACAGCAACGCCGTCACACTGACAGGAACACTTTCCAGGGCAACAACAGTGATAAATTTCTTTTGTCGGATTGTCTCCAGAGAGCACTGTGGCCTTGGGAACAGGGGCAAGCTTAAATGATTAATGAGTTTCATTCCAGGCTGAATTTTCTTGGTGAAGCAAATCTTTAGTCTTAACAATTATCTAAAATCACCACTAGTTTGATTTGCTTCAAAGATCACTGTTGGTTTGTTTTCCTCCATAGCAGACAGCAATTTAGTAGGAGACCTGATGCATTGTGTTTTTGTTTTTCCTGTTAATATTTTAATTATAGCTTTGGTCAAATTGATAGTTTCTGCAAAAGCACACTGATCAGCCATAAGGTTATGAACACGTAGTCTTGTTTTCTGCAAAAGTTTTCCTGGGAGAACTTTTGCAGAAAACCAGACACTTGATTTGCCAAATAATTCTAGAGCAAGTGTGTTTGTATGGCGCATGTCAGCAACAGGCAATTTGAAGCAATTTGATTTAAAGGAACTCAGTGTTTCAACAGCTTCACAGTTTTCTGGAAGTTTGTTTCAGATTAGAGGGGCAGTGAAATTGCATGCTGTTTCTCCATGTTTGGTGATTGTTTTCAACAGCCAGTTATTACGTGTAGGGGATCAGTTGTTTTTTTTTGTAATAAGAGTCAAAGTGTTTTGTGCAGTTCTTTTAATTCCCAATAATGATCATTTGTATTTGTTTAGGTTATATTCGCCACGTATCATAATTTGTTTGATGATCTGAAACGTTTGGTTGTGACAGTAAAGCAGAAACAAAAAGAAAATCCAAGCCTAATTTATCGTTGTTCTGAGATTCATCCATTTCAGCTGGCTAACTAACGCCTGCCTCCTCCTCATACTGTATTTGGAAAAAATGCTTATTCAAAACAGCTTTTTCAAATCAGCAGTCTGTCAGATACATTTCATTTTTCTAACAGCTTCATTTACATTTAGCCCACAGATGCATATGCCTAATCCAAATTCAAAAACACATTCTTTGGTCTATTTACGCAGCCTCCAAAACGGGTTATCTTTACATTATGTATTGTTCGTGGATCAGCTCTCCATCAATGCATCCATCAGTCTCACATGAATAAACTTGTTTTTTTTTAGCTGGAAGGTAAACAGTCAGCACTAAGACAACAGGAACTTAAAGAGAGCGGCTCAGATATGTTCACTTCTGGCTCACACCCATCATCTCTTCTCAGCTCCAGCTTCCTGCTGCTACACAGATAATGCTGAGCTTCATTTGAAGAGTAGCAGCAGTGTCATTTCCAAACAGCATTAAACATCTAAATTCTGGGAACAGCAATAAAAAACGTAGTCATTACTTCCACAGTCAGAGCAAGATAAATTTTTTTTTAAACATTCCCTGCTGTTAAGGCTTTTAATATTTATAGTGTTTGTAAACTCTAAAGTAAACAGCAGCTGCATTTAAAAATGACATTTAGTCCATATAAATTGCTCCTTTTTCTAATTTTGTTTGATCTTTCAACATTAGTGAGCTGGAGTTTATAATATGGATGTCACAACATTTTTAAAAACTTTAACGCTGTGACTCTCAACTGTTTTGTCCGACGTTCATGTTCAGAATAAACTTCATTTAAATTTAGATTTGTGGTTAAAATAAGCAGCAGATCCATGTTGTGTAGTGAATTAACAGCTGCAGCTAAACTGACTTTCTAGCCAGTAAGTTGGAGATGCTGGGGATTGAACCCAGGACCTCATACATGCAAAGCATGCGCTCTACCACTGAGCTACATCCCCTCTGGAAGCAATCTCACTCATAACTTCCTAATACCTATTTCTGCCAGTAGGCGACAATCGACATTGACAACGTAAAAGAAGAAAGTGAGAATATTGTTATACTGTTTACCCTTTATTTTCAGTCTTCAATCTGCCTACTTGCACCAGATTACTATTTTGTTAAGGTTTTTTTTTAAGATATTTGACAATTTCTGAATATTTTTGTTTTTAGCCATCCAGTAGTCTATTTCTTAAACATGTTTCATTTCTGTAAACTAGTAATTTGATAAATTACAAAGTGTTTTTGTTCTGACAGATGAATTATGGCAATTATAATTTAAAAGAAAACTGGGTTTTGTTCAGAGTATTTGGAGTTAAATACAATTGCAGAACCACATTTTTTAGATTTTGAATAGTCACCCCATGTATCAGTTCCCTTTCACGTCATTATAAAGCCCATAAAATCCCAATAAAATAAATTAAAGCTTATTTTTCCAATGTGACGAAATGTGAAAACAGATGTGAATATGCAAGACAAACAAGGAACAACACTTTATAGCTCTTCTGGTCTAGACTTGTTCACATATCAACAGAATTGCACAATCTTTTGTAACAGGTTGGAAAGTTAACACATTTACCATGAAATAAAGGTTTCTAGTCATAGAGATTTCCCCTGGTTTCACATACACACAACAACACTGCAGTATTTATTCTTTTTCTCAGAGAGTTTCACAACCATTCACACCTTGAAGTGTGATCAGCATGTTGGCATTTTCTGTAACATCCCACAAGGTGCATCAACTTCAATGTAGTATTACTTAAACCGACCTATTAGAGTCATAATATACAAAACTAGAATTTCTATACCACGATCACAACTGAGGTGGCCTTTTAATGACTTCAAAAAAGTTATGTTTCTTTTGTTTTAATTATATCATAAAGACATTCAATCGTTTTATAAACAGATTTTCCTTAGTTTCATTTTCTCACCATATTTCCCTCAATTAAACTTCATAAACTTAGGGGAAATAATTAAGAAATTACCATGAAATTCAGAGTCCTGTTTCATCCTGACGTTTTACCAAAGAAAATTTGTAATTTATGGCTGCAGTTTGTGTGGTTTGCTAATCCTAAGGAATTTGGCACTGTATTTAAAACTAAGGTAAAAAAAAAAACCTTTTATGAAAGCTGTGGTAATCACTAATGTGTCTACTTTATTATAGCAATTAACATGGGGACTTATAGTGTTTCTTTGAAAGCTTTGCCTAACCCCTCTTTGCGTTAAGCAGAAGCAGTCACATCCTGGATAAATTTTAAGCTGGCGCTCTTTAGGCGATTCCTGGATGTGTCCCTCCATAGAAGCGGATTGTTAGCACATTATATCGCCTCTAATCCTCTCTCCTTCCTTTCCATCTCCCTCTGTCATCCTTTTCCTCTCATTTTCACTCCTCTCAAGCCACAGCACTGACTCACAGCATATTTTTGTCGCGTTACACGTATCTCATCTGTGTCCTCCATACATGACTCATGACTATCTCTTTTTGCACATTTTCCCCTCTCTGTCTCTCTGTGCTGAGATGTCAAAGTGCCATATGAGTGTGTGGTCTGATGCAATTTTCTCTCATGATTTTCACTTTTTCTTCAATCAAATCCCACTTCACAGTGTGCGCAATTCTCCATCAGGCCACGGCAGATTCCCTCTCTCCTCTCCAGCTGTCTAATTACTTTCTCCTCCACCTCCTCCTGTTTTGTGGGTCTTTTCAGGATAGTTCTTTGCCGTTATGTCTCCCCCTACTCTCTTTTATTTTGTAATAAAAATATCTAATTTCCTCTATCCTTTCATCTGTTTTATCTCTCTTGTATTACCACAGATTTATGATGTTTTAACCTAGATTTATTGCGCTTCATTTTATTATCTGGTTGTAGACTTTATTTCAAATTAAACTCCCGTTAACCCTAAGTCACTTTGTTAGTCTGAAACTGGAAAGCATTGACTCGTTGTCCTTGATGTTTAAAATAAATGACAAGCGACAAGTTATTAATTGGTTGTTTCATAAATATTAGAAAAATATGCAGTCACACGCCATTTTTCTTGGCACACTTGTTCAATTGCTTGTTAAAACAAAGCAGATTGGCCAAGAAAAGCTAATATAAATCTATTTTCTGAAGACCTATTATTTGTTGAAATTTGTAGATTTAGATAACATAACGACCAAAAGATTATTTTGTTTATAATACTTCAGTTTACTGATATACAGACCTGTCTTAGGAAGATTGACTTCCACAATTTTTTAGATAAGTGTATCCTTCCTTCTACCCACCCCCCATTATGTCACAGCATAATTTGCACCCTGCCTGACATTATTCGGACATTATCTGAAGGAGTCAAATACGTGGATGCAAATATCCATGATAGACTTTAGCTTGTCAGCTCATGAATGTCAAGTGCTGATGTGTGAATGGGCTACTGTGGACTATTCAATACGATTTTAATGAGCTGACGAGTGTTATCCCCTGGCACTTTGGAAGACTAACAGACACAATCAGTTATATCCAACTCTAAAGAATCCAGTTTGATCCTAATTCTCAGCAAATCAACCCATTTCATTCCAGGACAACACAATGTTTATTTTACTCAAACATATACCTGTTAAGGTATATGTTTGAGTAAAATCAGAGAAACTTCAGATATCATTTTACATGGTCTCTTATTTATTTTTTTTCCAGAGCTGCATATTTAAAAATATGTGAGTTTTTATAAGTTAAAAATTTGGAGATGCTGGGGATTGATCCCAGGACCTCATACATGCAAAGCATGCGCTCTACCACTGAGCTACATCCCCTGTTGGACCAGAACATAACTCAGCAGGTCAAGATGGTTCATCTGAGCCATGTCTTCTCTCTTTAGTGAACCTCAAAAGGATTATATTTTTGTTAGATGATAAGCCATTCTTTGTGCTGAGTTAGATAAATAGTATATTATCAGTTTTTCTAAATTCATTTGGATGAGATAATTCTTCACTTTAGTTATTTGTGAAGATCTTTTCAGCTACAGTCTGCCAGAATTAGGACTTGCTCTTTATCCTCTTCATTTACTCTTCATGTTTTGCATTGATTACTGATGAAATTATCACGTGGTCAAAACGATTTAAGAGGCTTTAAGCAGTTTTGGTCCCATGTTTTGATATTGCTACCACCACTCCTGTCTGCCAGGCACCCATTCAACATTGAAGAGGTGCCCTAACCAAGACTATCCGCTAATTTCAAGAAAGTTCAGCTTCTCCTGGTGCCCTGGAAACGTTTTATCTGATTTGCTAATGTCTGCCACTCAAATTCTGCCCAGATTTAAGGAAACCGTCCACTTCATGACAATAACCTGTGTCAAGGTCTGCTGTTCACCCTACAAACCAAAGATGGTCTGGGATGGACCTCTCTGCTGCTTCAGGGCAGTTGATGCTAAATTAGCATTTTATATCCCACATGCGACACATTTCACACTTCACTCTTTTCATGCCAAGGTTCTGCTGGAAACTTGAGAAAATAGAATATCCTAACAGTCTGCCTCTAAACCTGCAAAAAGAGAAAAAACAAAACCAAGAAACCACAGCAATAAACAACCTATACATATATAATAATAACAATTATAACCTACACAGCACAAGGTAATACAAGATGTTTTTAGTGGGAACTGCAGCCCAACTGAGAGTGCATCTAACAAAGTGTGGAAAATGTTCTTCTATCCTTTAAACTTAACAGAAAAAATGCTGGCATTCTGGTGTGTGTTAAACATTGCAATGTTGCCATAGCATAATGCTTTAAAGGAAGGAACACTGAAACAGTATCACCTACCATGTGTTTGTTGTCATGTTTTAAAATTTCCAAATTGTTTTGGATTTTCTTTGACCATTTTTGGCATCTATTAAATATGGATGAGCGGAGTTTTTAGGGTCCAATACATATCCATAGGAATTAAGTGAGACTTTTGGTGACAGTAGATGCTCGGGATTAAAGCAGGACATACATGCAAAGCTTGTACTCCTCCACTGAGCTACAAGCCCTTTGGCATATGTGTCATCATGAAACATTGAGAGAACTACTGTTGCGTTTTTAGTCCTTTTTAATAGGAAATCCACTTGCACCATTAAAAGCGCTTTTCACTTGTCAACTTTGCTGTCAGTTAACACTTGTTCCGACTATTTGATGAATAAATATTTACATCGTTACTTGCGTCATCATGTGTTGTCACGGTTACTGCGTTCCAACAGCTTTAAGGGACTTTGCTGAATTCGCTCCTAAACTTGAACCTTTTTATTTCATCTTGAGTGAATCCTCATCCTGGGAGGTGCTGATTAACGGCGTTGTTTTTTCCAGCTCCGTGTTAAATCAGAATTCCACTTTTCAACCAGCCGCTTCCCTTTCATCTGCTGTTGCAGCCACACACCGGCAGACATTGAGCTCAGATTGTCTTCTCACTCTCATTTGGTTAATTTTCTATCACTATCAGTGTGTGGTTGCACAGAGACAAATCCCTACCCAGACCTGCTTATACACACACACACACACACACACACACACCCCAACTTACTGTATGCTTGGCTAGAAATCAGGGAGAACGAGGGTTTTTTTTCTGACTAACAGTAATTAAATTATGTGTTGCGTGCACATTCGGTCAGTGCCGAGGTTAGGCTGTTCACACCTCTGCATTAACAGAACAGCAGGTGGTCACACAGATGGAGAGCAGCGTCTCTGTTTGCACCAGATTTCAGCCTGTCACTGAAACTGGCTGGCTGCTCTGCGTCATGACGAACATCCACATGTCCTCTTCTCACCTGTGTCAACGCCTCAGCTGTCTGTCAGTCTGTTTTGTCTTTTAAATTTTCTGCTTGGCACACAAGAATATATACATTAGAGATCTAGAATATAGCTAAGGAGATAAGAGAGAGGCTGTGTGACACATGGTGAGGTGTCAATCGTAGTTCAGCTGGCAAAGGAAACAGCTTCGATTTGGTTCCTGCTTTACACTGGGGATGGGACAGATGGTTGGTATAGAGAGAAACTAAAATGTTTCTCACAGACTGGCAGCTATAAAACATCCAGAAGGTGTAGCTTTAGTGTCTGTCTACTATTCTCTATTTACGTGAGCCTGTCTGCTTCAGGCTCACGTAAATAGTCTTTTGGTTTTAAGATTTATGAGGCAAAATGTCAAAAAAATTAAAAAATCAGAAGTATCATGAGGTTTATTATTTTGGAAAACTGAAGGAAAATTGAAAAATCTTTTTTGTCATCATTTGCTGCATTCTTGTTGATTGTGCAGGAGGCTCCACTTCTGTTTTTTCTTTGCAAAGATGTAGAGTTGTATAAAGCATCTGTTTACAGCCATTTTTACATGGGAGTGTAAACGTTGAGTTGGGGGTGTGGCCAGCAGCAAATCATTTGGATCAAAGTGACAAAATGCCATAGAACAGCTCGTTCTGAAAGGAGCCTAAAATAGGCAGAACTAACCATATTTCTAAAATTATCATTATCTAGAAACAATTTTGTGCAATAAATGTAATGAACATGTCTGGTATCGCCCCAAAGTTATATTTTAACATGTTCAAGGAAGCTTTTAAGATCCTTTACACATCGATAGCATGAGAGCCAGTCCATGTACGCAGTCCCACCTCACTCTGATTGTTTTTGATTCCTCCATTTTCTTCAGAATTATTATTGAAACTCACTTTGTTCAAATCTTTCTGTTTAACTTCTCTTTTAGTTGTGCTGAGCCCCTGGTTTTATTTATATCAACATCTCAAATACTAACATACAATCCACAGTGATCTTTTGTTGATTCTTCTAGGTAGAGTTTGTAGACATCTGGTGGTTTTATTAAAACAGAATCGATTAATTTCCTCTGTTAAATTAAAATACTTTCCATGCCTCTGTGTGGCTGATATTTTCTGTAATTTTTACCGCTCTCTGATCCCTCTGTGTAACTCACTCCTCTTTCATGTGGCTTTCTGATATCAAGCATACTTCTATCTTCTTTTTCCGAGTGCTTCAAAGAAGGCAGACAGCTGCTGTCCTCATTTAGTCTCTGTGTCCTTTTCTGCCCTGAAATTCATTTTTTCCCAGATTGTGTTTGAACTAAGCTAAACTAGTTCATCTCACCATTTCATTTTACACTTTGCTTTAAGAGCAAAAAAGTAACTTAGAAATCATGTCCGAAAGTATTCATATGTAAAACGTCTCTATAGTCCAGGAGTGGTAAGAATGCTGCTGATGCCAATTTTCTTCTAGCTTTGAGAGAGAAACTGGATCCAGTACGATAATAAAACATTTTCAATATTCATAACAAATTTGCTATGTGTTTCTGTGTTGTAGTTCTCACAATTATTCATTATCACCATTAAAGCATCAAAAACTCAACAAGAAATAAATATATGTATATGCAGCCCTGGAAAGACCACTTAAAATGATCAGTTTCTCTGATTTTACTCATTATAGGTAAATGTGTGAGTAAATTGAACATTGTTCTTTTATTCTATGAACTACTGATAACATGTCTCCAAAATTCAAAGCAAAAATGTTGCATTTATTTGCAGAAAATGAGAAATGGTCAATAACCAAAAAAAAAAAAAAAAGCAGTACTTTCAGATCTCAAATAATGCAAACAAAACAAGTTCATATTAATTTAGAAACAACAATACTAATGTTTGAACTCAAGAAGATTTCAGAAATTAATATTTGGTGGAATAACTAGGAGGTTTTCTATGATGTTCAGTGCAGTGGGCTCTTAAGTTTTTACCAGAGCTGTATATACAATATTGCTTGTTGAAAGGACCACCATCTACTCAATTAAAAAAGGCGCAATATTACTTTAAGGCCATCTGGCAAACTGCTTCTACAAGAGAAGTGCATTGCGACGATATTCCTCTTCTGTTTGCTAAGCAGCTTTTTACGTGTTTCCACTGGTAATTTGATGGTTTCTTTTTGATAATGAGCTCACCATAATCTTGAGCCCCTCCACAGATTATTAATTTCAATTCAGGACTTGGCTACACCACCCACTTCCAGCTGGAAAAATACATGCTTGCAAAATTAAAAGATCTTTTTAAACCTAAATTTACATTTTCAAAGCTAAACAAAATGCAATTTTTGGAAGGATTTGAATGTAATATGAGAGAGATTCCAGAAACGGCTTATAAACCTTGCAGAGATTTGTTCAGAAAATAAACAAAAATCCAACCTCTTGGAGCATTATGCTACCTTTAAGTAATCAGATAAAGCTTTGCATTATTTGTAAGTAGGTCCCCTTGTTCAACTCTCTCTGAATGATATCTTGTTCTGCCTCTCCTTTGACAGCCAGATGAAAGAGCTTTTTCTTCCCTCATCTTCACGAACTTTTCAGCCGTCTGTCTGAATTAATGCTCACTGCGACCGCATCACTTTAACAGAAGTAACTGAAGCAATTAGGTCACACAGCCGCTGGTGTGGCGAGGGCCCTTGTTTCAGACCAGATGATCAATGTCCTATTTGTCATCATCTCAAACGGCATCAATGCGCCATTCATCATTAATATTTACACAGACATGCTGACAAGCGAGGACACAGTGGCTGCTGTCAGTGTCATTGTGGGGGGGAAATGTTGATGTCAGCGGGAAATTCCACAGACGGCACATCTTTATGTTAAAGCACATTTTGAAGTTTGCACCGATTAGAGGTTTGGCCTCAGTGTCGAATAAAGTAAACGTTCAGGCACAAGAATGCAAAATACTGCAAGGTTCACAAGTCCTTTTAGGAATGGCATGCTTCTTTAAAATCTTCACAAAATATACTGTTGAGTGGTTTATATTGCCTAGAGCCATGATTTTAATTTCCCACAGTATTAATACACCTGAACGTTCCATAAATTTCAGTCGGTTTTACTGGGATTTCATATCACAGACTAAAAACATAATAGCGCCATCAAACGAAAATGATGCATGGTTTTCAATGGTTTATGAGGTTAAAGCCCTGAATTTTAATTAAATTCAATTCAGTTTATTTATACAGAAACGATTCACAATAATGTCTCTCAGTACAGTATGCTCAACTAGTCATTCAAAGTAGTTTCTGTCAAAAAAAAACAAAAAAAACCAGCAGATCGCATCACTGTCATTGACTTCAAAGGTGTGCCGTGCATTTTTATTAAATCCCAGCAAGTCAATAGATAAGTTTCCATCCAATTGCCTTGCAAATTTTGAGCAAACTTTTAAAATATTGCAGAAAAGAAAATTCCAGTTATGCGTATTTCCATACACTGGTTTGGAACAAATCAACCAACCTATGCGAATTTCGTAAGATGTTGACGTAATAAGATGTAGAGGTCGCAAACTAGTTTAAAAAAGTGTGGAGGGATCCTCTCTAAGCTGGAGGCTTGAACTTTGAAGATGTTCAGAGTTTTGTACCTCTCATAAGACACACCACCTCAAGCTGATATAAAAATGTTTTTGTGAAATTGAGGAACTTATTTCGAATTTTGAAAACTTTTCCAATGTGATGCTTCAAAAAACGTTGATGGAAATGCTTTGTAGAACTACATTTTGCAAAATCTTAAATCTTGGACATTCTATAACATTAATATAATTTTGTTCTGAACCAAACTTTGTAACCCTTACTGTATGTTTGGGGTAGTTTTGCTGGAAGGTGAGCCTCTTTGCCCAATCACAAGTCTTCTGCAGCCTCTAGCAGGTTTTCTCCCTGCTAAATATGCTAAGTAAATTCATCTTCCTTCAACTCCAACCAGCTTCTATGTTCTTGCTGGAGAAAAGCATTCCCACTTTCACCATGTTTCGAGATGTGGGTGTTGTGTTTATGGGTAGTTTTAGTTGCGCACCATGTGGCATTTTGTACATTGGCCACATTTTGGTTTCGTCTAACCAGAGCACTTTCTTTCAAAGTGTTTTTGTGAAGCAAACTGTACGTCTTGTGGCTTTCTTTCAGTAATGGCTGTCTCCTTGCCACTTTTCTATTAAATTTGTGGAGTGCACAGCTAATACTCGTCCTGTCTCGCAGTTTTGTTGCAGCGTCTCCATTTCAGATGATGGATTGAACAGTGTTTGGAAAAATGTTTAAACCTTGGGATTTTGTTATCTAACCTAACACCTTAAAGCAGCCTTGAACCTTTAATTACCCAAACAAAGATAACATCATGGAATTTGCAAAAGTTTGCGAGAAGCTTTCACCAGGATTCCCATCATTATCCCGAACACAGTCCATTATCCTTATCACCAGTACTTATCTCTGAGTGAACACAAGCTTCCTCTTCTTGTACAGCATTAGCGTCATTACAAAGAAGCTAATGTTAAAACGGCTAATGGTCATGAGGACGAAGCACTTGTCCTAATTCACAGATAAAAGAAGGCATTACTGTGTGTTCTTCAAGGAGAGTGTGAGCTGAGAGGAAGAACACTACCTCTTATATAAAGCGAGTAATCTGATTATCCTCCATTTCACAAGCAAAAGTAAAAGCCTCATGGATAATGGGCAAAACAAATACAGCTGGAAATGTGTATATATTGGGCTTTTAGAGTTGTGGGTGGTCAGAGGCAAATGCATTTCACCTGTACGTGCTTCTAGAAATATCACTCCGCAAAATATATCACATTGGAATAATCTGAGACTATAACATCTAAATATTTAATTTGTTCACCAGCCAACTCTTTTAACTTTATCTGCAATTTGCTGCTGAGCAGGCAGCATAAACAGAGATTGTCTGAATGAGTTTACTGCTTCGATCAGCTTTCTACTGCTGCTGGAAACATAAAAATGAAAGAATTTAACAGTAGGACTTAAACATGATGGCGGATGATGCGTAAATGGGTGATTTTATTTTTTGTTTTATATTTCTGCTTACAACTTGACCACACGCTGCTAAACTGACATGTTTAAATATTTATTAAACAGCCTCAGACCAGATGAAATTTTTTTTTAGCACAAATTATTGTATAAAAAACAAACGTCAAACACTAGCAAACAGAAGTATTTATGCACAAAATAACCAAAGGGAACGAACAACAAAATAAAAGAACAGAAACGTACAAATTATATCAATACATTTAACAAAAACAATTAAATTGTTTAACATGTAGGTTAGGATACTTTTTTCGGATGACATTTAGAAAGTACTATTATTCAAACCACTCCAGAGGTTAGCAATAGTGTAAACATGAAGTGTTTAAAATGTGAAATAAAAATTCAAAATACAGACATTCATGAGTAATTACTCTGATGTTAAAGCAAACACTTGCCGTTTTCTGTTACTCCAGCATCATTGGGATTTTTGTCATCAACATTTTCAGCACATTAATTTAGCTCTTAACATGTTGTGGCAGCCATGATTCTGTGATGCAGCAACAGTTCTCAGTCAGAGGCCTTTTTAGATTTGTTGCAAGACTGACTGCTCCTGGAACATCATCCTCCACAACAACTCTTTGAAGATACTTTGATGAAATGAGTTGCTTTTAATTTCCCTTTGGGATAAATAAAGTACTTTTAAATTGAGCTTTGGTATTGATTTAGTGGCACTATCAGCCTTTATTAGCAGGATTTTGGACAGAAAAGTGGCAGAAATTAAATGGGGGAAGACATGCAGCAAAGGTCCTGAGGTCAGAAGTCCAACCCTGAACAGCTGCATCGACGACTAATAGCCTCCATCACAGAGGCTCTACCATTCTGCCACACGCAACCCTGCTTGTTAGTTTTTCTTATTTGAAATGTCATTTGCATGTAAAAAAGAAATGTAAATGCATCTCAACACGTCTGTTCCTGCATTAATGTTTGAATAATTATTGTTTAATCACACTTTAAATACAGCAATTTAGAAAAACATGATTGCGTACAGGAGGCTTGTTACACGTGCGGCTACATTTCTACCTCTAATGAGATACCAGCCCGACATGCTAGCCTTAACATGCATAGCAGGGTCTATACACGCTAACACACGGAGGAAAGCCTAATGAGATTCAGAAACACCATTAGACTTGTAGATCAGGGTTAGGTCACTTGCTCCGGCTCTTGATTTAATGAATGTTTCATCTCTAATCAGAGCAAAAAGGGGGGACAAAACACTGAGGATGTGGGGAGAGCGGTTTAGGAAGGCTGCTGCATGTAATTGATTTCTGTTGTTTTTCAATCTTACCTGACTTAAATACACACTATTAACCAACCGAGCAGAGACTGGGAAGAAGATATCCATAGGAGGATTAAACAAATAAATCCCCAGAAGTGAAACATATAACCTTACTGCTTTATTGCTCTCTGCCAAACACTCTCATGAGGATTGACTGCTCTCCCTCTTTAAAGCACCACTTTTCACTATTTAAACAACTGGGAGATTTAAAACATCTTTTTTTCCCTCCCATTTATTCTCCCTCTGTAGCACATCCTCAGACGCTCGTAAACACAAGCAGACTCGGTGGTCTAATTACGAACATCGCTGACGGTGCGGTCTGTCATCCATCACCCAGCTCACCCATCCGTCTTCCCTCTATCTCATTTTATCCTGCTGGTTTTTCTCCGTGTGTTTATTCCAGCTCCGATGGCTCCTTCTCGCTACTATCCTTCTTTCCAACTTTACTGACATTATCGTAGAGAGTGGTAATTAATTTCCTCTAACTTTCTTTTTTTCTGGTCTATATCCCTCTCCCAAGAAGAAAACATAAAGTTTGTCTTTCTTCATGCTAAATGTTTCACTGCTTTATTGCTGTCAGAAATTAAACCATGTTTTATAGTTTAGTACACAAAGATTAATTTGTGTAATTAAAAGATAAATAAATATCTCCTTTGGAATATTTATCTTATGGTAGTTCTGATTTGTTCTTTTTGTTGGCTTTTTGTGAGTGTTTTGTGCAATTATTCCCTCTTGGATGCTGTGCAGCTGGAACGATTACGTTTTTGCTTTCGAACTAATGTGACAATAACTTTTTGAAAATAGCTTCATGATATGACTTATGACAATGTTTAATTTCCCTTTGGTATGTATAAAGTATTTTTGATTTGAATACACAATCTGTATATTGGATTCAGATCTGGGCTTTGACTAGGCAGTTCCAGAATATTCTCTTTGTTGTCTTTAAGTGAAGCTTTTTTGCTGTATGTGTATGTTGGGGTTCCAGAGCCTGCTGCTGCATCCCCACAGCATGATGCTGCCAACATTATTCCTCACAGTTGAGACGATGTATTTGTGACGATAATCAGAGTTAAAAAAAACAAAAAAAACAACAGCATCTTATGTGATGGCTTTTATCTCATTGGACCACAGACCTTCTGGTCTACTAAACACCTTTAACGACCTTTAATGAAAAGCTTGCCTAAATCAAAACGCCTCCTGCTGCTTTTTAAAAGAATTATCAGAAGTTATAGATCCTTTCTCCTCAAAAAGTGTGTTGGGGGATCGAGTAACGGACTGTAAGGATGGGGGTTACGGTCAGATCCGAGATCAAAAGAGGAATTGACTGCAAAAAGCTCTAACGTAAGAACCTGGATTTTAAAAAGAGCTTTAAAATGAACTGACAACCTCTGAGGCGAAGCTAAAACTAATGTATGTAATATCTATTGTGGGTTAAAAGCTGAACAGCAGCAATCTGGACCGCTGGGAGGCAGTCAATCTCTCTGGAGGACAAATAAAAAGGAAATTACAATAGTTTAACCAACAAAAATGAAAAATATGACTCAAGTTTTGCTCTAGTAATTTCAAAAGACTTTGTCCAGTCAAAACGAGTTCCTAAGTTCCTAAGATTTAGCAGAGCAGACAAACCTACAGCTTCAGTGTGTCGTTCAATTTAATGGTTTTTATCGTCTGCTATGTGCAATCTTCTTCCCCAGTCAGTCGGTTTGTGAGGACAACCAGACCAGAGCCTTACTCCTTATGTTTTTTACTGATTGATTGAACTGTTGTGTGCTGAAGCAGGCCAAAGCGCAGACAGGAACTTGGTATTCCTGTCTGCACTTTTTAATGAATAAATAAGAAAACAGTGGATGAGGCATGGAGCATGAACCGAGAAACAGGAGGGGCAACGAAAAGATCCGGCAGGGAATCACAGAACCAGAGACAAGATGCATATTTACATTATAAAACATGTTGTGTATATATATTGTAAAAATCTGTTTTTATTGTGACATAAAGAAAGCAATTTTAAGTTGTATTATTTTCCAAATAACAACTTCTAGGGGACAAGATTAGTGTGTTAACTGATTCTTACGCAGCTGTCTCACTATACTGACGACCAAAAGTTGGAAGGAATTAAGGGACATTTTTTTAAATCCGAAAACAACTTTTTGACTCATTAAAGTTGACATGCAATTCATTACTTATTAGCAAAGTTTAAATCTTCCTTTAACCTCTCTGACTCTCACAGGGACCAATCAGAGGACAACGAGCAAACACAAATCCTCCCCTCAGATGAAGAGCAGAGATGAAGGACTTCTGCAAACATTGGCAGCCAATCCAAAAAGCTAACAGCACATGATGGATCAGATAGATAGTTCAGTCTACTAAAGGAATTTAGCTTCACTTAATTTCATCCAGACGTGGAGAGTGGGGATATTTTCATTTATTTTCCCCTGCTCTGCGTCTAACTTATCCTCCCTTCTGTCGACCTCCTGATCCTCTGCTCTCCCTCTAGCCCCATTAGTTATCCGCTGATGGCTCATTAACTATTAAGCAGCAGGAAAAAAGGGGAGGATGGACGAGCCGAGTTTATAAGGTTTCTGTCAAGCCTGCGATAATAAATGGACGCTGGGGATGAAAGCGGAAAAGTTATGGTTAGAAGAAAAAGTGGCCAGTTTGTCCTTTGAAGTAACAGATAAGCACAAACAACTGCATAAAATACATTACAATAAATCATTTTACATAGAAAACATCAGAAGTTAATGAAATCTCTGCACACCAGGCATGTTTAAAAGTTACATCAAGTGACTCTGAAGCTCTGAAATGACACTCCAGAAGATTATTTGGGTTGGTAAGGGTGTCAAATGTTGTGAAAGTATGTTGAATAATGCCGCCATCTACTGGCCATATACAACAATACCCCTAAGCAACACTTTTTGATGGACAAGCACTGATGGACAAGCACTGATGGACAAGCACTAACTTCTTTCTTATCTGTATTTTTGTCCCTTCTTGGCTGCTGTTTGTTATCTCTGCCTGCTTCAGGGAAGGACTTCAGACATGGATGCATAGATTATCAATACAACCTTTAGAAAGCTTTTGTCTTAAGCTTTTGAAATATCTTGTACATATTAAACAACTCTATGTAGCTAGCAATGGTCAAAAGCAAATATTTTATATATATCCTGTGCGCGTAAATGGTTAAATGCCAAACATTTATGAAACCTGGCGATTATTCAGTTTCTCTGTAAATTTGATTAGCGCATAAAACCAGAGGTGTGAGGTAACTGGTTACATTTAATTAAGTTTTTGGGGAAAAAAAATATTTCTACTTTACCATACTTTTTATTTTTACTTGGGTTATATTATTATTAAGTAGCTGTACTCTAACCTAAATAAAATGTCTGGATTGCTCCATAAAGCACCCGACTGTGGACGAAATAAACTTCAATTATGTTTGCTTTTTTCTACCTAATGTTTTCGCTCCACACAATTTTCCATTAAACCGCTAGCAAACATCACCTCAAATTCTGTACTAATGATATTTTGTGCGTTACCGCCCGTGAGATGGGTGTCAGTTTCATTTTTTATCATCTGTAAATCAGAATTAGGGGAAGTAAACACTCAGACACAGATTTGGATTTAAACTTTTGCACAGAACTGTGTCTTGCAGCATATCAAATGGTCTGATTTGATTGATTTGATATGATTTCTGTGTGTTTGTGCCTCTGCAGACTCACTGATGTTGGGTACAGAGGTGGACCTGCAGCAGGTGGAGAACAGCGTTTTCGCCATGGAGACGGTGTTAAAGGCATGGCTTCAGGAGCAGGGGGGAGAGAGGGAGCACCTCCACCTGCTGCTTCCCAGCCCGGCTGACAACCCGCTTCCAGGTCCAACCAGGACTCAGAACCGCACAAACTCAAAAGTTAAACATACTCAGTGAAATGTTCTGTCCCACCTGTGCAGTTTGTGTGAAGTGCGACATGCTAGAGCGTCTGATAAGCCCCGCCCTCATCCCCTTAACCCCCAGCCTGGGCATTAAGACAGAGAGCGTTCGAGACTTCCTGCCGGCGGTCAAGGGCCCCGGAAATCAAAGCCCGACTCCTCAGAGGCTGAGAGTGATCAAGTAAGTGAAGGAGGGAAAAACAACAAATGCTGAGCCTCAGGATTTGCAATACAGAGTTCATATTGGTGCTTGAAATCCTTGGAAGTGCTTGAATTTTGGAAAGTGCTTAATTTTCACACTGCACAGTTTTGTAATAAAGTGCAGTCTAATATTTGTTTAAAAATTTAAACTGGGAAATGTTGTTTACATTTGAAACCGAAAACTTTCAAACGCCTAATAAAAACAGATATTTTTTTAAATCAGGCCAAACTTCTCTTGTATTGGACGAGTTATAATTATCAAAATTATTTCCATTTGCTAAATATCAGAAAACTTAGCAAGACAGTTTTTGTAACTTTCTTTGAATATGGTGTTTTAACATTTAATTTGAACAGGAAGGTCATTTACATTAGCATGATTTTTTGACTTACTGGCTCATTGACTTGCATAATAGAAATAAAGGTTGACTTTCTTGCACTAAACTAAAATTTCAAAGCATAAAATTTTGGTACATTTTAGTTTACCTTGTCCCTATCTTATTAGTTAATAATAGCAATAAATTATGTCATATAATAGTAAATGTAAACTGTATTTTATAGTTAATTTGTATTGGTTTATCTCCAAAGTGTGGGGCTGGAAAAGTTTGAAAATGCTTGGAAAGTGCTTCAATTTTACTGTGGGAAAAGTGTACAAACGCTGGAAATATATTTTATTTTCTGTGGCTGCTTCTTTTTAATTTCATCTCCCCAAAAACACAACACGAATGTCCTCTTTCCTCCTGTTTCTGCCATCTCCACTCTTCCGAATTTTGTGTCTGGCTTGATAAAACAGAGGAAGAGAAGAAACACGCGAACCCTTTGCCGTCCGTGTGATGAAACCTCGCTCCAGTAAAATCTTTATGAATGCCTTCTTTCTGACTGTATGGAGCAGTGGAATATTTCTTAGATGAAACTCTCTGAGCATGTTAGAGGACGCTTTGTTCTGCTCTGATGTTTGAAGCGTCTCAGAACGAGTGAAACCGAGTGGAAAAACTTCACAGACGTTTTCTGGACTGACTTGTTTATGTCCTCCATGTGCTTTACATCCTTTTGTTCACGTTCTCCTACTTCTGGAAGTGGGAGAACACAAGAATGAGTTAACAGCCGAGACTGAAAACCATGAGATGTTTTTGTGAAGTTTTTATTTATAGATAATAGATTCTACTGGACGTAAACACAAAATGAAACATAGGGCCTTGAGAAAGTAATTCTTGTAATTTTTCACATTTTAGCTACTAAATTCGGTGCTTTTTAGTTCGATTTTATGTGATGGATCAATACAATTGTGTGTATAATTGTGAAGTGGAATTAATTTCCAATTTCATTCTTAATTTAGGTTTTCAGCAACATTTTTTCTTTATTGTTCCTTCTTTATTTGATTGGCTACAAACTATTGTCTGCTTCTCAATGCAATGAAATCAAGTTGTTGCAATTTTATGTTATGTAAGTAGTGAAAGTTATTTATTTATGATCTGCTCCGGACCCCCAAATAGAAGTGAGTTTACTCAAGTGGTTATCTCTAAGATTCTGTTTCCCAAACGAGTTTCTCAATATTTACAAAAAAATTCATAATTGCCTTTCATTTTATCTTAAAAGTGACAAAAAAAAGAGTATAATATGATTTCTTTCACATGCTGAATGACATGAGCATATTTATGTATTTCTATTTTACTTTCTTTACTTTATGTAACTAACAATTATGACATACTTGTTATATAAACGGCATTATAAGTAAAATGTATTATTATTATTGTTATAATTACTTGTAATTATTTTGTATTTTTAATAAGACTTAGCTATGCTCAGATTTAATCCAGATTCAAGAACTGGATCTGAAAGCTCTAATATTTTATATAAAAAAGCAACAAACTTTTACTTCAAAATCTTACTGAACCAATTTGTACTGTATTTGAATTCTTAGTTTTGGATGTAAAATCAAATATTTTCTTTTTATTTTCTTTTGTTTCCCATATTTATGAGTATTTAATAAACTGCTGCTTTGCGTACGTTTACGTCTGAGAACCGAACAACAGATACTTGACTGACATTCAAGAGATGATGTCACCGATTCCTGTAAACACACGCACACACCTCTTCTAAGTCAAATACACCTTTGTGCCTTCACAACAAAAAGTAGAAACTGAGGTGTCTGGAGTGACGCAGGCCTGTTTCCATCAGTTATCCTGATTTGCATGGCGTTTGCATTTTTTATGGAAGTGCAGTTACGACATGTAACTGTGTCTGTGTTCAGGAAAAAAGTGTTTTACATAAATGAGTCACAGCATTAACCAACAGTTCTCAGAAGAAATTAAAACTTTACGCTGTGAAGGACGTCACCTCTGCAGAGATGACGGTTCACATCACCTTTTTAGCAACATCTAGTCACCAAATATTAACGAATAAAGGACATTGATCAATAATGCAGCCATTCAAGGTTCCATTACTGATTCTGGGGCATTTCCTGCATGTTTTCCCTTCATCTGTCTCAGCCCACTTCCTATCAAACTTCTAAGAATAAAGGCCAGTAGTAATATGAAAAATCTAAAACAAAAACCTCATATTTCCTTCAATCTTTTGTGCTTATAATCCCAACTGAGACTGTGTGTTTTGAAGGGTCCTGCATGCAGACGGCGTGTGTGAGAGTGTGTTGTACGGGCTGCCGCTGGTGATCCGGCCCACCACCTGCTGGCAGCTGGAGTGGGACGAGATGGAGACCAACAACAGCCTTTTTCATGCACTCTGCCAGACACTGCGGGTGTGTAAACAATCTTAACACTATTCTCCCACTGATGACAACAAAATGTGTCCTGCTATGCAAAAAGAAAAATTTATGTTGTTGCTCTCAACAAGGGGTTAAATTACTTAGAGACTATTAGTTTCAACATTAATAAAGTATTTTTTAATTTGAATTGCACCTTGAATTAGTGTAAATTTAGGTATGAAGCTAATTTGAGCCACTAGGCACTTAAGGAATGAAACAACGTTCAGTCTAATTAATGTTGCTATTTATCAAACAAGACCTACAAACTTATGCAAAATGTATGTTTTTAAATAATCTCTGATTTTTTAATTATTACAGTGTTTTAAATACTGCAAATTTGTCTCTTTTGTAATATGAAATTGGTTTACATATTGAATTTCAACATGTAATTTTGAACAGCACTTGGTTTTCATCCCAGTATTCCAAATACAGCTAAATACTGAAACATTTATTTACTGTACTGTGCTAGAAACTTTTATTCCCTGTCTCACAACATGCACTTCTGTAAGTGATTACTTATTCAACATTTTATATATAATTGAAATCCATGTAGAAAATTTACCATTGCTACAATTAAACCTAAATTTGAGATATTTCTTAATAACCCTATCCATTCCTTAGTTGCCTAGTGTTACTAAAAAGCTTCAAATACAAAATAAGAATTAGCTTTTAGAAATTTTATCATGTTGTCTATCTGGATATGTCAGTTGGAGAAGACATTAATGAGACTGTATATGTATTTTCACTGCATAATCTAGCTCAGATTTCTCACTGAGTTTATCAGCCAAAATTCATGCAGAATGGCACCATAACATTTATAACGGCATCCTTAGTGTGAGTGGCTTATGTATCAAATAACATTTTTGGTTTTCATGGCTTTACTGACAATGAAGCACCTTTAAAGGCAATTAGCTTCACCAGGCGATAAGGGATTAAGGTTTGAACATGCCAAGTTCATCTATCGATGTTAAAGATGCACAATGATTTTTTTTTCTTCTTTTGTAGCAAATTAAATATTATATATAAAAATATAACTTCAGAAGGACATACAGGATTTTCAACACCATTCCAGCAGCAGTGCCATGTCATTTCTTTAATTTCTACATTATTTTGAAAACATTTGGGTTTGATAACAAAAGAACACAAGAAAGCAAGCATTGTTTAAGAAAGTAAATTTACAGACACGCCTCACTGACCAGTGGCCCCAAAGCTGCTGCTACACAGAAAAAGAGAAGTAAGTCTTAAGACTTAAACCCCAGAAATCTAAGAAGGAAACTGAAAGAATAAAAAAAGAGCTAAACAAAGCCTGGGAAAAGAGCTGCAGACCACTGGTGATGTCACTGGGTTTCAGGCTTGAAGCAGTTCAGAAAAGATAAGGACTTTTCTGAACTATAGCTATATCTATAACTTTTATTCTATATTTCTTGTTCTCACATTGGTTTGCAAAAATCTGCTACCTTCTAAACCTTGTTAATTGATTTATCCAAGGAAAAGAAAACTATCCAAACCAACATGGTGCTATGTTATTTTCCGGACTATAAGTCGCACCGGAGTATAAGTTGCATTTTTGGGGAAATTTATTTGATAAAATCCAACACCAAGAACAGACATGTCATCTTGAAAGGCAATAAAAATAGAATAGAGGCAACAACAGGCTGAATAATTGTACGGTATGCTAACGTTACATGACACATAAACAACGAACTGAGAAGGTGCCTGGTATGTTAGCATAACATATTAAGAGTTATTCAGATAACTATAGCATAAATAA
>CAEGAD010014374.1:0-15223 GCA_903067055.1 Poeciliopsis paucimaculata
TGGATGGATGGATGGATGGATGGATGGATGGATGGATGGATGGATGGATGGATGGATGGATGGATGGATGGATGGATCTTGTGTGAGCTTCTGCTACAATATTTTCATGTCATTGTGACATTCCGTTTCAGTTCAGTTCAGTTTATTAAAAACATACATTTTACTGTGAAATCTTTTTCCTCATATATTTGCTGTCCAAGGCCACCAGCTGCACAAAAACGTGTATTCCAGACTGAACATCATCTGTCTCATTCTACTGACCCACAACTTGAGTAGGTTGTGTTCCAGCCCTTCAGTGAAAACTGTATCATTATGTTCAGACAGTTTCATACCTGAAATATTCCTCCTGAGCGGAGCGGACCTCCGTGTCCTTTCCCATTCTATGGCGAGTCAGACATGGAGACGATGGAGGAAATGTTCTGTTCCTTTCTGTGACAGGCAGAATAATTGGCCCCAGTCACAGTCTGTCCAATGGAAAAGCATCTGCTTCTCATACATTCTTCAGACACACTGGCAGAAGAGCAAGCACAGTTATGAAGAAGCAGAGCCCTGTGTGTGGGAGACAATGTGCCTAAGTGTATTTCAGTGATATTAGACTTGAAGGCTTTGATACACATCAAAACATTGGTGGTTATCGGGTCGTCTGGTCTGTGAACAAATTTGTTTGCTGAAGGACATTTTGTGAATAAAAAAAAACGTGTGAGAAGAAGTGAAAACCATGACTCTGAAGACATAGTAGTTTTACAGTAATCAGTGCTTGTCCATGTACTGAAGCACAGATCTAATTATTCTCTTGTGTTGGAACAAACCCGCAATGTTTAATCACTTCATGAAACTTTTAGATTTTAAAGGACTGTTATCAAAGGACCCAGCACAGTCTTGCTTTGTTTAAATCTTAAAAAAAAAAAAAACTTACATGCTGCTACTTTTGTCCAAACAGGATCCCAACAAAATTCTTTCTAGAGTTCCACTACAGTCATGTCTGAAAGAAAAATTATGAGTCTACTTGGCAGTTTCTCCCAAACTGTCTGAACAATGAACAATATGAGCAATAAAAAAAATAATATTACACAATCCTAAATGTTTAATTTAATGCTGGAATAAGTATTTTCCTAATATGATACTTTCTTGTAGTGTAGTTAAGTTTCACTTTCGTTTTACCCTCAGTTTTCTACAGGATCTGCTGCTCTTGTATGACACCTGGTGGTTTTTTAAAGTCACAACATATATTTAAGAAAGCAATCCAGCCAAAACAAAAAAGACCAAACCACCTCCGCCTCTCATGCCCAGCTCCACAATGAACAAACTTCACCATGGATGGATGGAAAGACAGATATTCTTCATTTTAAAAGTAATTGCACTTGGGTCTTCCTCTTTCCAACCTGGAACAAGAGCGGTTCAATAAATCATTAAAGTACACAATTATAAAGACAGCCATGCCCATGATGAATGAATATAAACACATTCATGCCCTTGTCCTGAATTACAGATAGATTAATTTCTGGGTAGGACTTTTTTTTTTTTTTTTTTTTTTTTTTTACTATGAAAGGGTAACCTAACCCTTACTATGCCTGATTTGTTTTATTAAAGACTTCAAATTAAATTCTCTGACAATGACAGGATCATCTGCATACTTTATGATAGCTCTTTATTACAATCTTCTTCTCTTTAAATAGACTCTTTGGGCATGTTCCCATCCCTTTTCACTTTAATCATCACAGTGATTGAATGTGTTAAAACACTTTTTTTTTCAAAATGTTAATGTCATAATCATTTCTTCTACCCACACAGAAGCTGACAGAGCTTTTAGGCAGCAGTGATTTACTCATCAGTGAACATAGCTTCTCAGCACAGGCCATTTCCCAGAGTCTCCAGGGATGTCATATCGCTCAGCTTGTCGTTCCCGCTACCAGATTGAGGTGTGGGGACAACTTTGAATACACTGAGAGACCACTTCACATCTTATTGCCTCTTAGAGACATTTCCCTGATGATAGCAGTATGAGAATCCTGTTAATGTTATGCTTCTCTATCATCTGCCACTTTTAAAGTCAATCAGTCAGTGAATAATCTGCATCCCCTTCCTCTCAAGGGGAGGCACCAGGTTATTACGTTCCTGCACACTGCCACCATCAAAAATACCCTTTAAAAAGTGTTTACTGGGTTAAGAAACATTTCAGGAAAAAATAAGATATCCAAATGCCTTTTGCTCTTTCATTCGCTCTTTTATGGTGTGACCTCTTACATTGTTTCCTTACATTAAGCTATCAGCTCAGCAAGATGAGGCAACGTGAATACAAGAGGAAATGTCAGGTTTTGAAAATGACACCAAAATTACGCTAGTATTCAGAAGCTCGGTTTTAAAATTGCTGCCTTCTGAAATAAATTCAAGGAAACAATCTGCCACAATAGCCTCTTCTCTTACATAGAAGCTTTTGCAACAGTTTGTTGCAAAAGGGTATTGGATGTGGCTGAGATCAGGGAACTGTTTCAAACCAAAAGTACAAAAAAAATGTAGTGTTCGTTATGAACTTTACTCTGTGCAATCGGATCATTTCAAATCAGACTGTCACAATTGGACAATATGGTTAATATCAAGAGGTACTTTGTTTCATGAGAGATATCTGACTGACACAAACAACTGGTGTGCGTCAGGTGAAGCCCACCAGTGACTTATCTCAGAAAAAAAGTGTTTGACTCCATCTGTGATAAACTACGGTGCATTTTCACTTGTTAGTGGGTCTAATGATAACTTTAAATGTTGTAGGGAAGATGTTCTCCTCTGTAACAATGTGCGACAGAGGAGAAGAAGCTGCTTGACCAACATATCTAACTGGCAATGATCTGAACAACTTACTGAAACATGTTCCTCCCTACACTAACTTTACTAGAAATACTATGCCATGCTCATTACACTTGCACATAATAAATAGGATAGGATAGAGCTCCTACCTGGGAAGACGACCACACACTTCCAAATTGCACCAACCTGCTGAAGGCATATGCATGTGTCCCAGAGTTTGAACACAGTGACATGCAAATTTGAATTGTTCCAGGAAAAATGTATTATTGAAGGGATGATGATTTTGACTTATTTTACAGCTACAGGAACTAGATACCTTGCAATAATCTGTGAAGCAGTTTTATATATTTTATTTTATCTTACTCTGTTGAATAGTAATTTCACAACCACACAAAATGAATGGATTCGACAGAAAACCAATGATGTCAGTACAACCACTTATCTCTCAAACTCAGTATTGAAGGTATGATGATTTGGACTTATTTTACAACTACAGAAACTAGAGACCTTGCAGTCAGTAGTCCATTTTCAGACCATCATTTCACATTAAACAAAATGTATCTGCTACCAATGAATGTAGCTGTTAGCATGTTATCTGAAATTATGCAGTTTTTTTTTCTTTTCTTTTTTTTTATCAAGACACCAAAGCATCATCCATTATCTCTGCTCTCTGTAATTTGTGTACAGTTCTGCTGTTTCTTTGCTTTCTTTCAAACCACTCTCGCAGTCATTCGGCTTTCCCATCTTAATCTTACAGCTCGTAGTTTTAAGAGGTTTGTGACTGCTTCCGGAGGTAGAGAGAAGTAACTTTGACCCCATCATTCTGTGTCAGGACTTTCTTTTAGTTGGTCTTAAGACTTAAAGAACATGTGTAGATGGTTCCAAGAGACTCTAGGGAATAACGGGTTAATGAGAAAAAAAAGCATCTAAGTTGACTGAACTCAGTAGAAGTTTTCTAGGATTCAATGTAGTTATTTGTATGACAGTTGAATCTTGGACTATACTCATCAATACTCACTAAACACAGCAGCAAGTCTACAACAGCATCTGATAAAGAAAGCCAACATGGTCCAATGGGCACTTAAACTTCAGACCTCAAAATGATTCAAATGGTGTGTTGACACTTCCAGAGCTGTTCAGAAACCAACACCCACAATTTCAGTAAACTTAAGTAGTGATTTAAGAGTGATACATAAACCCCTCCAGATTATTAATTTTATACAATTTAGAATTCCTGAGAATGCCAAAAAATATTACACAATCTTAACAAAGAACTGTGCTGCTGCCCTTCTTTTCAAATTTATTAGTGAGCTTTAGTCACCACCTTGTGATGTACAAGAGCATTGCATTATGGTTTAGTCCAGAATAAATGCTGTTCAGTTCAGTAGCCATATTGCGGCTGGAATAATAGAAAGTAATTTACAAAACGTGTTTAATTAAGTCCACATTTTTGTAGACTTTAAAGGAGTAAAAAATAATCAAGACTTGTAATATTAATTATGGCATAATGAGGCAAAACTTGACCAAACTTTATCTATCTATCTATCTATCTATCTATCTATCTATCTATCTATCTATCTATCTATCTATCTATCTATCTATCTATCTATCGAATTTTCAACTATTATATTGAAGCTTGAATAATGACTTAACTGTGAAACTTACCTACCGTAAATCTTTAATTTCCTAAGTGTGCTGCTGCGTAATTAAAAGGCCATCTGATCTAACTGTTTACAACGCCATATTCAACGCCTTTTCATAGTAGAAAACGGTTGAAAACTGATGTTTGCTACAGCAAATAAGAATATAGATTTTGTAAATTAAGCCCGCCTTCAGGAAAAAGTTGGCCAATCACCGTCCAGGGCAAGAACTTCCGCCACACGGACGGAGCATGTTCCATTGTACAGAGCAGTTCTAAAAGAGTGTCGCAGTTTTGGAGGTGTCAACTGTTAGAATTCCGTTAAAGTGGCTTTGATTGTGGTGACCAGTTGTCGCTACTTAGTGAAGAAATCAGATGAGGTCGTTGACGTCAGAGTAACGGGCGACTGCAGGGACAGAGTGCGGTGGTTCTCACCGAAGGAATTCCATCCAGCCTCAGCGGCGGCTCTTCCACTTTCTTCCGCCGGTTAGCACCGTAGCTAAACAGCGCTAGCCGCGGTTTGTTTTAACTCCCGTGAATCCGATGAGTGGAATGTTTTTAACCCGGAGGTATCTCAGTTCGAGTCGGTCAGAAACACAGACGACGAAAGCTGTTAGCTCCGGGATTAGCCGCTAAGCCGAGTTAGCTACTTGGCTAGCCAACTGTAGGGTCGCCTTGTATAAAAACAAACCAAAAAAACAGAACAACGTGTAGTGAGATACAAACGTTGTTCTGGTAAATATTTATTGCTTGGACTTGAATTTTACCGCAACCGCGCAGAATGAATGGGTTCAGCACTGAAGAGGACAGCCACGACGGCCCGCCGGCTCCACCGTTTTACGGCCAGAGCTGCTGTCTGATCGAGGACGGGGAGCGCTGCGGCCGCTCGGCTGGAAACGCCTCCTTCAGCAAGAGAATTCAGAAGAGCATATCGCAGAAGAAGCTGAAGCTAGACATCGACAAGAGTGTAAGTTCGCTTTTTTTTTATTTATTTATTAATGTTTACTGAAATTTCCGTTAAAAAAGAAGTTTGGGACTCGAACTCCTCAGCTGTTGTCGATCTGCTGGTGTTTACGGAGTCCCGCATGTTGACTGCGACTTTAACCGTCAGGCGTTATGTAGGACAGCTCTGTCGGCCCCCGTCATCTTCCAGCCTTCTCACTTATTTCTAACACACCCCCTATGCTCTGTTTGTTGCTTAATCTTAACGTTTTTGGGTTTAGTAAGCTTTTCTAAAGCTACCAGGGCCAAATTTAGTAGTTTTTCGAAGACTACAAGGGAATTTGTTACAAAAGATTCTTAGTGATACTGAACAACTAATGAATCAAGTTTGATCATAACAGGTGCAATATTGGGTAAAACAATCGCTCTTATCATGTTCAAAGCAGGAAACTGTTTACTTCTAGGAAACGTTCAACACGTTTAATGACAGAATAAAACACCGTGTTGGTATTACAAAACACAAACATGAGTAACTTGGAAATGTTATCCTTCCTCTAGGATGGGCTGAGATTCTTACAAAATGCTAACCTTCAACTAAAACGCCTTGCTTTCACAGTGTCACTGTATTTTCACAAACACTAGTGTAATATTGTTGGTTTTATTTATTGATCAGGAAGAGCAATTTCTTCAGTATAAATATTTCATCTGGATTTTTAAACAGAGTAATAAGTTGATATATGTGGGTTAATTAGGTGGTTTATTTACTAAGATATTTTCTTCCTGTCAGCTATACAACAGCTGTCAACCCATTGTTTTAAAACAGTGTTAGCCTAATATTAGAGTAATATTTTTTGTGAATAAAAGTATTTTCAAAAAGCTGAAAAGGTGACTTTTTCTAGAACTTCAATGTTCTCAAAATCACAACTTTTTAAAATCTTTGCTATAGCTTGATGCCATAATCATGGCAGACATATGCTTTTATTTCCAGCGGTTGAACTGGAGTTGTTTTCCTGCCTTCCAGGTGCGGCATCTCTACATCTGTGACTTTCACAAGAATTTCATCCAGAGCGTCCGCAACAAGAGAAAGAGGAAGACGAGTGATGATGGAGGGGAATCCCCTGACCATGATGTGGAAGTGCCTGAGGTAAGCTGGGTTAAAGCAGACTCCTGCAACTAGTCAAAGCTCTCATTCCAGCTGACATGTGTAAATGTTGCTTCAAAAGTAAACTAGTTAATATTCTAAGATTTGATTCAATGCAAGGTTGAACGAGATCCAGCAAGATTTAGATTGACCAAGTTTTATCTGACACATTTCTTTGGACAGATGAGACCAGCATAGAAATGTTCAGTAGCAATTGACAGCATCATGTCAGGTGGCAACCAAACACCTCAAACCACATGTGAGGCAAGGTGGTGGGAGGGTGATGGTTCGAGTTTGTTTTGCAGCTGCACGGCCAAAACATCTGAAGTCATGGGGATTTTCTTCACACAGTTTTCCTACATGTTTTCATTGTAAAGCCAATTGTTTACTTCCTCAAAGTTGCCATTGGTCAAAGAACAGATCAGAAGGCCGTCTTCTGCTTCTCAACGTAAAACGTTCTCATCACTGTGTTGGTGTTTTCAGGTGGATCTGTTCCAGCTGCAGGTGAACACACTGAGACGCTACAAGCGACACTACAAGCTGCAGACCAGGCCCGGCCTCAACAAGGCCCAGCTGGCAGAGGTAAAAAAACACGCGCACACACACACACACATTCTATTAATAGCAAGTTACACATCAGCTTCTGTATTCAGTTGCAAACTCTTTTACAGACTTGTCAGATATTTCAGTTTGTCTTAAATCTGTCTTGTTATTGTGTTTTTGAGTTTTGTCATGCATGATAAAAGTTTTGTCCTGATTTTTAAAAACAGTGTGCTGTGCTCAGACTCAGTTGGAACTGCATTAACACGTCCAACTACTTTAAATAAATTTCCCGCTGGGTTCTGAAGCTTGGTGTCAGTTTCAGTTTGTTATGGTTAGAAAACAGGCCTTCATTTATTCTGGATAGGTGAGCCATTTGTAGTAATTTCCCACATAATTCAGCAGGGGGTGCTCTATATGTTTCTGTGACCTAAACTGTCAAATTCACACTTTCCTAAAACTATTTCATAATACAACATAGATAATTAAAAACAAGCGGTTTAATTTCAGTGTGTCGATATTTATGAGATGCGTATAAAATGTGTTTGAAATGGTTGGAGCCAAATGGTCATGTTCTCAAGTCTGGATATCATTTTAGCTACGTCCAAATGATGTTCTCACACAGTTGCATTCAGTTTATGGGAGACAACAAAAAAAACATGCATTGAACATATTTTGACCCTAACAGTCTAGCAACACTTTGTACCTTGAAATATTTCATGAGGTTTTATTTCTTTGTAAACAGTTTATAACTGTTGTTGTCATATGTGTTATCACTACAGTGTTTGAGCATAGACATAAGACAGATCCATGCTAAATACCACAAATTCTATTGGTTAATTAACATACTATCGGGAAATTGAGATGATTTTTAGCTGGGACATTATGGAGAAAAATGGTTCATCAGCCTTTTACTAACTACTTCCCATTTTGAGCGGTGAAATTGTTTACCCACAAACTATTTGCTGGGTCCATAAGAAGTCTCCAGAACTGCTTAAACTGTAATAATAAAGTCTCTTTGCTTTGCATCCTCAGCAGAAATTTAATAATGCAAAGCAGAGGATTAAGTATTTTCCAGAACAGATGGACATTTATCATTTACTGTGAAAAATTTCTTACCGTGATAAATTTTTCCTTATCTTTTTTATGATAAATATGCTATTGATGTTAAATAAAAAAAATAAAAAAAACTGACAGGATGATCACAAATGTTCTTCTATTTTCTCCACTTTTGGTTCCATTAGCGTACCAATAAAAATGAGTGCATCTTAAAATATGATTAAATGCAGTTACTATGCTGATGGTGATATAAATCACTTTTTTAAAGGGACAGTATCATGTATTTTTCTGGCACATAGTCTCATTTTATACCACAATCAAGTAACTGTCACCGTAACTTATAGTAAAAATGCTGTGTATCAAATATGGCAAAAAAAAAAAAGTTTTACTTTACAATTCAACGCCTTGAAATTGGGCCTTTGTGTCTTGAAAAACACTTCTTTCTGCCTAAAACAGCATAACAACCTTTCTGTTAACCATTTAACAATGTTCTTACCAGCGGTGCAGTGAGAAGTAGCTGATATAATGAGCTCAGTAGATTGGCAGTTCCACCCGGTGTTTGCTAGTTGCTGCTGGCTAGTCTGAAGGAAGTGAGTGGGGGAGTTGAAATGAAATACTGCTCTGAGAGGAGGAAGCTTGGAAACTGTTGCTCAGAGGAGGAGCTGCACCTCAAAGGTGGGGCTAGGTCCACCCAGGCCTTTTGCTTAGTTGAATGGTTGCCACGGGATTTTAGTTAGGTATGTTTTTGATGAGGAAATAAGATAAGATGTAAAACTAAAAAAAGTTGATTTGACCTAATTCTGGCCCTTTAAATAAATGGTGTCTCGAAGAAGCTAACTTCAGACCAGGTAGTTTTTCAAGACAGCATTTGATGGTGGCACCACGAATGTCCTGCTAAACAGTTTATTACCTAAAATAAATGTTTTTAATCTTCATCTTCTAAGTTTGTCTCACCCTCCCCTAGTTGAGATGATGTGATGAGATCCAGCTTGTTATATTTCTCCATTAGAATAGGTCCAGCAGTGGTTTAGCTCGGGAACTTCATCTTGAATTATCACCTTTTTATTCATTTTCAGCCTCTTTTCCGTTTCCCCTCAGACCGTCAGTCGTCACTTCAGGAATATACCTGTGAACGAGAAGGAGACGCTCACCTACTTCATCTACATGGTGAAGAGCAGCAAGAGCCGCCTGGACCAGAAGGCCGACGGAGGCAAACCGCTGGACTAAGCCTCCCTCTGCCGTAACCCCAGCAACAGCTCCACACCAAACCTGGACACCACTATCAGCAGCAGCTCCGCTCCGTCCCCTTCCTACTGTCGGACCAGAACCTTTGCCGTCCTCTCAGGACGTTAAACAGAACTGGAGGAGGCGTGGAGGAAGGACGAGTTTGCTTTCTCGCCGTCACTGACCTCTTCATAAAGTCTGTGGAGAAGCAGGGCTCAATGTCGAGATTTATGTCGTAATACTGTAAAAAAAAACAACAACAAAAAAAAAAAAACAGCGTCTGATCTGAAATAACTCAGCTGAATGAAATGTACAATATTGCTGCCTTAAGAGTTTAAAAAAGGAGAAACACAAAACACTTTGTTGGTTATTATTTTTTTTCTTTTTTAGCTGGTGAATAGACTGTTAACACATTCAGTTGGAAGCTGGAAGGGAAGGGGTTGAAACAAATGAAATGTTTGAAAAAGGACACAGTCCAGGCTCAGGTTCGCTTTCCAACTCAAATCTAATCACATCATCGGTAATAATGTGTAAAATGAAATTTAAAAACCTGAAAGCAGTTCTGTTGGCCTGTTTTCAGATGGAATGTGACTGGATGGTGAGGAATGGTGCAGCGCTTTGAGCCTCTTTTTCCTCAGTAGAGCGTTTTGTTGGTACACACTGATTTATTTCTGTTCGATTTTCTTTTTAGTTCTGCTTTTACTGTGTGTTGTTTAAAGATGCCTGCATATTTAACAATGAACTGAAACCTCCACTGAGATAAAATCAGAAATCGAAGGTTTTTTTATACTTCAGAGCAGAAGAATAACAGGAAGATGTTATCCAACTTTTTGTCCCAGTTTGTAAGAATTGATTACTGGGAAATGTTTATCTTGATGCCATTCCTCCACATCAAACTTACTGAAATTCTTAAAGTCTTCACATTTCAAGTCCATCTGAAATAACAATGTGAAACAGGAGTTTCCTTCTGATCTGGTTTGCTTTGCAGAAAGGGAAAGCAGGCTGGCTGAAGCCCTCATATTCTTCAGAACCATCGTCGTCCAGCTGTTCTTGTGGACTGAACTCACTTTAGGATTTCTGTTGCATATATTTTTTTTTTTTTTTTTTTTTTTTTTGCTTTATTTTGTTTTCCAGTCTGTTGTACCTTTTGTTTTGTTTTGTTTTTTTTGCTTGTAGGTTTCTTAGTGTCATGGAGATAACATCCGTCTTTATTAACACACAGGTCATGCCTCATTATATTGACTGTTGTATTAGAAAGAGAAGAAAACATATTTAAGTATGACTGCGTACTGCTCTTAATATTATTAATAAATGTATTGTACAGGCAGAAGAGCTTTTAGGGGTTTTTTCAGGAGGTTATAAGGTTTTAGCAGGTGGTTGTTTCATTCCTGTGGTTTTAAAAACTCAACAACTGAGATACCAAACAGAAAATTGCTGAACCTTCCTGCCCTTATTGCTGCATTCTACCACTCAGCTGAAAGGCTTTTACACTTTTATATAATTATTTGAAAACAATAAAATAAAACATGGCTTTGACAGTTTACAAATAATTTTCTCTCATGAAAAACACTCTAAATCACCACGAGTGTCTGAAAGGCTACAACACCCACAGACTAAACTACCTAACTCATGTTACCTTTCATACCAGTCCATGTCCTGTTTTATGCCAAAGAACAACTCATTTCTTGTCTGTGTACTTCACAGTTGTAAAACCTTATCCATTTTTAAAATCACTGTTCATCACAGTATCGGTCAAATTCGGGGTCCACATCCTTTGAGTGTCTCATTGCATCGCATCGATGTGACCGTCGGCTCTCCAGGTCCGATGCCGGCTTCTCCAAATGCGGCTGACTTTAATTGGTTCACTGAATTTGAGAGAGGAGTTTGATGTGTCCTTCTTAAACCATCCTATCAGGTTTCATTGTGGGTTGAACAGGAAGTTCTAGTTCTTATAACGTTAGCGGATGAAGCAGAAGCCAGAATAGTTCTAAATGTAAATATATTAAATGACGGTACAAAAATTACAAGCAAGATTTTGCGCTCCAGTTTTACCGGTGTGTCTTTAGCACTGTCTCGGTTGCTAGGTGATATGACATTGAAAGAGGGAAGGGTGGGAAATCAAAATGTACAGGCTAAGCCATCCAATTTCATAGTTGGTCACTTCTGGTTTTCTGGGTCAACGAAGCCAACTAGATGCAGCCCCTGAATTTGGACGACTTCTTCTTTGGGTTTTTCTCTTTAGGTTGCACCACAGTTCTTTTTTTCCCCCACAGTCCCTGAATTTGGACATATTTTATATTTAACTGTATATTTGTAGATCAATTGACCTGTATGACATGTGATCAAACCAAAATAGGTCTGAATAATATAAGCATTATTCCTTACATTCAACTTTAACTTGATTATTGAAAATGACTCATCTGCTTTTACAAAAAAATGACCTAACAGTCTGGAGGATAAACTACAATGAATAAATTTAGAATCACAAAGTTATCAAAAATTATCTCTCTAAAGTTTACAATGAAACAGCAACAATCACAGATCAATAGAGTTTAATTTAGTCCAAAAGAAAAGTGAAACTCCTAGCAATGAGATTCACTTCAATGTAATCCCTTATCCTGAGAAAGCATGAGGTGACAGATGACGACGGAAGAAATGACTTTCTTTCATAGATATAAACTTTCAGAATCATCTCGGTGTCTGGCAGAAGCACCTGGCTTGAGAGGATTGGAAGTGGATGAAAATATTTTCGGATTTAGAGAAAACTATTTCGTATTTTATTGAAAATAAGGCAGCAGAGAGAGTTTCCCAGAGCTGGTAGGATACAGACTGCTCACAACCTCTTGAAAAAAGTTAAAAAAAAAAAAAAAAGAAAAGAAAAAATATCTGGAAAGTTTCAGAGACATAAAACCACCACCAGGGGTCACTGCTGGTGCCTCTGAAATATAAGGATTTATTTTAGCTTTTTAGTGTTTAGAAACTTTCTCAGTAAATACTTGTTTATTTTCTGTAAAATAAATACATAATTAAACCGGAACGTCCAAAACGCTTTAAAATACTTTGAACATTTTCAGTTATTTTAATGTGCTTTCTGAGTCAAACATCTGAGAGATAAAAGCCAAAAATAAATTGATTAAAGTACAGAATAAATTGCCAGTGTGGTAACTTTTTTTTTTCTTTTTCTACCAGTGGAGATTCCAGAAGTGAGAATTAAAACAACAAAAACATGGATTCAAAATAAAATTTTCACTTTTGCATCTACTTAAGAAAAAAAATTTTAAAAAATTGCTCGAATCATCATGAGAGTTCTGGTCATAAACTTTAGTTTTTAGCCTTTGAAAAAATTATTTCCTAAGAGCTTATGAGAATAAATTTTGGAGTTTTGTTACAGTAAAATCTGACTTTTCATATGAACAAAACCACTGGAACTCCAAATATAATGTCATGAAATAATCCATTTATTTATGGAACCAAATATACTTTCACATCTAACACACATTTCCATTAACACTGCGCACAATAATAAACATTTTATTCCACGTGTTTTTTTTTTTGTTTTTTTTTTGTTGTTTTTTTTTTTTGTGTTTTTTTTTTTTTTTACATTGACCGTTTTTACATGTCGGGAGTGAAAAGCTGCGTTAATGTTAGTGTCTCTCCTCTCTGGACAGTGACATTTACAGTACTGAGGTAGATTCAATGAATTCAACAACAACAACAAGAGTCTGCAGAGTTTCCACCGGCGGAGAGTCAAAGTGAAGCTATGACGTCATGTTGTTTTAGTGTCGTCAAGTCAAAACGGACCTCCGAATTTAAATTAAGTCCAGGTTAAATTAGAAATTAAATAATCCTGATCAGTAAGAAGTTGCGTTCTGGTCGCTGTGACGAGTGAAGGAAAAAGCGACAGTAAAACTTTGGAGTCTCTTAAACGATGAAAACGGCTTGTGATTGGTTAAACATTTTCAACAGTAAAGATTACGAACCAGTGAAAAAATAAAAATAAAAATAAAAAATTGTCTCAAATGTACCGCATGTCTTACCTTGTTATTGTTACAATAATCAACAGACATAAAACAGAAAGTTTTGCACTGAGGGAAACGACAAAAACCCTGGAGGTTCCAGAGAACACGGACACTGGTGTTTTTGCAACATCTGCTTTGAAGTGAAGACCTAAAGAGAAACAATTAAAAAGCAGAAATACCACAAATATCTCTATCATATTATAATAATAATTATTATTATTTTTGTGGGGAACACAGTAATGAGCAGCGCATCTGCAGCTCTTTCTATCCGCGTTGCCCTTTCATTTTCTCCCTTTTAGCGCAGCACTGCGCATGCACAGCGGTGTGTTCGGCCAAGTCACTGTGCGCGTGTGCGTGTGTGTGTGTGCGTGGCTGTGTGTGTGTGTGTGCGTGTGTGTGTGTGTGTGTGTGGCTGTGTGTGTGTGCGTGTGTGTGTGTGCGTGGCTGTGTGTGTGTGTGTGCGTGTGGGTGTGTGTGTGTGTGTGTGTGTGTGTGTGCGTGGCTGTGTGTGGGTGTGTGTGTGTGTGTGTGTGCGTGGCTGTGTGTGTGTGTGTGTGTCTTTTCTGAGGAAGTCACTGGTTGAGCTCCAGGGCCCAGACCTGCTGCGGCCACCCGGTCCGGCCCTTCACCTTCTTTTCGCCTCCAAAAGTCTCCTGCAGGCCGTCGGTCTGTGGGGGCAAAAACACCATCATCATCATCATCATCATCATCATCATCATCATCATCATCATTAACATCATCATCATTAACATCATCATCATCAACATCAGCAGCTCCAACTGCAGGAGCGGCTGACTCATTTTGGAGCAGGTCTTCTCTCTGATCAATGTCGGCTCATTTGGGCTCTTCAGTCTGTCTGGATGTTTCACTTCGGGCTTCGGAACCCAAAGACCTGAATGTTGAACGTATATCTGGGCTCTGCTCCCTGATTAAATGTTCACTAAAGTCACACAGAAAAATCGAGGTAACTTTCTATCTAAATAACGTAAAAAAACAAAACAAAAACGTTCGTGGATGCGTAAAGTTGTGAGAGTTTATCAAATGATCACACCGTCTGTCTGTCTTTTCTTAAATTTCGATAAAACTTGGTTTAATTTTCAACCATGTTTATCTACACTACTATTAAGTGTATTAAATTCTTAACACCCGATTTAAAATAATAATAATAATATTAATATTAATAATAAGAATAAGAATAATAATAATAAGAAGAAGAAGAAGAAGAATGAAATGGATAAGATAAAGTTGTTTTCCGTCTAAATGTGTATTCACAAAGACATTTTTATAGAAGGAATGATTATAAAATACACTGGACTCTGACCGAGGAGAATTTAGTTTTTGGTATAAACAAGTTGAAAGATACCGAAATAAAGACGTGATTTGATCCCTTAATGTGATTGGAAGACGTCTGGGTTGATTCCATGGGCTCGCCAGGCTTCACGTGCTTTGTTTAGGCTCAATCTGGATTCAACCAATGGGGTAAAAGCACATTGTCACGGCTACAGATGATGGAGTTCTGAAAGTGCCACAATTGAATAAACCATTAACATTGTTTTGTTTTTGTTTAGCTTTTCTTTTATATAAAGTTTTAACTACACCACATTGATCAATAGCACTTTTGAATTTGTTGTGCAATTACGGAATTATAATAAACAAAATTCATTCATTCATTCATTCATTCATAAAAGAATTACTTAAATGTGTTATCAGGTATTTAAAAATGACCAAACACACAAATTATTTATTACGTTTGCAAGTAATTAAATGTGTCACTAATGAAAAAGTGGGCGGAGCCAATAATGTTACGCAGATCATCATGATTGGCTGAACCAGACTGACGTGTATATTGTCCGGTTA
>CAEGAD010014381.1:0-43569 GCA_903067055.1 Poeciliopsis paucimaculata
CCGGAAGAAACGATAAAGCCGATAATTGAAATGAAGTCGATAGTTTTAATTTATCGTTTGATTAATTGATTTATTGTTTATCGCAACAGGCCTAGTTTCATTACAATTAATGTGATTAATCTTTTCGGCCTTAATCTGCAAACAAAGTCAAATAGAACAGCATTTCCAAAGCAATGAAACAGCAATCCCTGAAATTTAGCTACAAAATGGCACATTGAGCCAGAGTCAATAAAACACCAAACTGACTAAACCTGCTTGTTTGAGGACGGGCAATGACCCGATCTACGGCAGCTGGATCTGTTCTGTGACTTCGCCACCATCCATTAATGAAAATCCTCCTCAGTCTGACCACAATTGCTCCTTTCCACAGAAGATACTTTCAGGAAATGCGATTTCCTGCCAAGTGAGAAACCCAGACTCCCACCACTGAGGGCCAAGATACGTTCCCGATAACACCGTGTTACGTAACTCTGCCTGAAAACCCCAGACTGATATTTCACACGAGGCTGCACTTGTTGTAAAGGGGATCATTTATGCTAAATGACCTTTCAGGTGTCTATCCTCTTACTATCTGCCTGCTACTACACAGAGAATTGCATAATCTGTGGCTTATGAAGCCTGCAGGGAGTGGAGTGAGTTAGGAGGGAGGGGACTGTGAATACTGCCCAAGAGAAATGTGCAATGCAAACAAACTCAATGATGAGCAGCACCAAACCTTAAAGTCATAAATAGACCCAGATGATTGGCATGTTTTGACATTTCATCAGATTTAGACCTGAATCCCTGCCTGCATCTTTCTCTTGAACACAGACAGAAGGACGGAGGCACAGAAGCTGTGACATCGAGTCAAATGGCAACAAAGGGATACGAGTCGACAGAAAGGGAGGCATTTTTCCGGATGTTGCACTCTCTGCAACAACCGACAATAACAAATCTGACAATCACTCTTCTATGCTTCTGATTGGAGAATTCAGCGAAGGAAACTTCAATGAATTTTATTCTGATTTAATAACTCAGAACATACAAACGTACTGCATAACTGTAAAAAGGAAAGAACAGTTTCCATTCCAGGAAATAATAAAATTAGCAACCATAACTACCCAGATGATACACTGCTCTACATCAAGATGTCACCAGGTGATTCTGAACCCAACCAAGCACCGAACAGACAAAAAACTATTATTATATTTGTACTTAAAAAGGAACAATCCAGTCAAGATACAGCTTCAGTTATTACAGCTGGAAACTATATATGAAATTTGACCTGAACATTTAGAGTCACATAAAGACAATCACAAAGTCGGCCTTCTATCACCTGAAGAACATTTCCAAGATTAAAGGACTAATGTCTCAGCAAGATCTAGAGAAAATGATCCATGCATTTATCTTTAGTTGCATTGATTACTGCACCAGTGTCTTTACAAGTCTGCCTAAAAAAAACAGCAGCTCATCCAGAACACTGTTGCTGGTTTTCTGACTAAAACCAGGAAGGTAGAGCACATCACCCCAGTTCTAAAGGCCCTAAACTGGCTCCCTGTAGCTCAGAAATACTGTTGTTTACAAACCACTGAGTGGTTCAGCACCACAAAAAGATCTGCCTTTGTTGTATCAACCTTCCAGACCTACCAGGTCTTCTGGTTCTGGTGTAGAAGAACCAGAACCAAACATGGAGAAGCAGCATTCAGCTTCTATGCACCACAAATCAGGAACAAACTTCCAAAAAACTGTAAAACAGTTGAAACACTGAATTCCTTCAAAACTAAACTAAAAAGTTGCTTTTTGATTATTGATAAATGGAACATTGACCAACATATTTGATGAGTATTGGTGATCATCACTCATGGTTTCTCAGTTGGTGACTGTATATTTTATTTTGAGTTTTTATAATGTAAAGCCTGCGATGGACTGGCGACCTGTCCAGAGTTTACCCCACCTTTCGCCTGTTGACAGCTGAAGATAGGCACCAGCACTCCTCCCAACACCAATGGGACAAGGGTGTAGGGAAATGGACGGATGGATGATGTAAAGCATTTTGAACTGCCTTGTTGCTGAAATGTTCTATACAAGTAACCATTGAATCCTGTATGAAACATGCACCCAGATGATTCACCTCGACGTTTACAGTGACTGTAGCTCTGGTCTAAATCTGGTGACTCTTACAAGGCGCTCCATTTTAATCCGACACAACAGCCACTGTGTGTTCGCGTGCTAAGACTACACCCAAGTCACGTCCTGTTCAGCGTCTGGTTTGGTTCCTGATGTCCTGACCAAATGCAAATTTGTTTCTTAGATTCATGCAAATGAAAATCCTTCTCTCTCTGCTCTGACTGATGAGCTGCCATGGCTCTGAAGGGTAATAAATGAGCTTATAATCCTCCTTTTGCCAGAAAAACTCCTGCAGTGACTAAAAGGAACAGTGAAAGTATTAAAAATAAAAACACACACACCAAAAAAGTCTCAGTTTGACACGTAGAAGTGGAAAAAGCGCTAATGGAAAAAAGAAAACATGGGACAAGCTAACCACAGTCCCAGTCTCTGTCTCCTAAAGTGATGACCAACGTTCACATTTCCGCTTCGTGTTGCACCATTCAGGGGGAAAAGAGAGAGCAATGCCAGAGTGCCGACTCCATTTTTCCTTTAACATTCATCTTTCTAAGGGCTAAATATAGGAGCACTGAAGACACACGGGAATAGAGGACGGGTGAAAGGCAAGCATGTGGATCAGGAGGAAGAGGAAAGAAGAGCAGGGGGACGACATGACCGAGAACATGGCTCTGAGGGCCTCCATTGGCCTCATCCCCAACGACGGGAATGACTGAGGGATGCAGTCGAAATGATTCCGTGATTTATTACACATGGATTTACCATTCATAGCAGCATTTTACTGCAGCGATGGCTGGATGGATGGATGGATAGTTTGATGGATGGATGGATGGACGAACTGATAGTTTGATGGATGGATGGATAGATGGACAGACGGATAGTTTGATGGATGGATGGACGAACGGATAGTTGGATGGATGGATAGTTTGATGGATGGATGGATGGATGGATGGATGGATGGATGGATGGATGGATGGATGGATGGATGGATGGATGGATGGATGGACAGATAGTTTGGTGGATGGATGGACAGATAGTTTGGTGGATGGATGGATGTAAATGAGCTGAATCAAACACCTCATTTCTTCCATTATAAAATGGTAAAAATGCAGACAGAGTGGAAATGTAAATGAGATCATAACAAATTAGCTGCTCTTATTATAAAATATTTATCAGTTGGGTTCTTTACCCCTGAGACAGAACCAGCTGAGAGCCTCAGCTGGTTGGACCGACCCGGTTGGTTTAACCATGAAAGCGAGGACAGGATTGTGAGCGACACACGGGGTGTTTTCCTCTTAATGATCAGAGCAGCTGGGCCTAAATTACCCCCATGCTGCTGCCATGCTTCGGCTCTGACAGGAGGGATGTGTCTGAGTCTGCTACAGGGGCCGTTGTGGAGGAGAGACCTCCTGATTATCAAGTCAAGACGATGCAGATGAGGGCCCTCAGCTCTCATCATAGCCTGGAGGGACGGTGGTTAGAGCTGTAAATCTTGGGTTTGTCTTCCTCATTCTGGGCACTCAGCCATAAAATATTCACTAAGTTGGTTTTTATCATCTGTATGTTCCAGAAACCATAAAACACAAGAATGATACCAAGAGGAAAAAATAACTCTTTGGCATTGGTTTGCTATACTTTTAACACTGTAACATACATAATTTGATTTTTTTTAAACATGTTGAAAAATTCTGCTGCATAACTCACATCGGCATGCTTAAAGCTTGAAGTAAAGCTATATTTTGATTTGATTCGTCTAATTTGAGAAAATGTAGTTCATTCCTCATAAACTTAGAAACCAGGAACAATAATCAAACATGGAGAACCAACATTTAGCTTTATACGTTACATTTACTTTTAGAGAAACTTCTGTTTGTTCATGAATTGTGGACTACTTAGCAACCCACAACAATAATCAAACATGGAGAACCAACATTTAGCTTTATGCGTTACGTTTACTTTTAGAGAAACTTCTGTTTGTTCATGAATTGTGGACTACTTAGCAACCCACAACAAGAATCAAACATGGAGACCTAACAGTTAGCTTTATATTTTCTACTTAGCTACCCAGATCAACTGGAACATTTTAAAGTTTTTCTTTTACTGTGCTTGTTTCTTTCTTTTGGTTTTGTTTTGTTTATGTTTCCTTCTAATTCATGTAAAGCTTTTAAACTGCCTTGTTGCTGAAAATGTCCAACATAAATAAAATGACATTACAATTACTCATAATTCATAATGTAACACAATGATTTAGAGAAGTATGTTTACTTTATACCAATTTTGAAATGAATGTAGTTAGTTATTAGTATTTGCTCTTTTAGTCTGTGTTGAAAGAGCGACTCTCTGAGAAAACAAACTGTTCACTTCAAACTGCAGCAATAAAATACAGAACAAAATATTTTGATAATTTTTTAGCCCAGCTCTATTTGAGAGGTGGTCCTTCAGTTACCAAGTGTTTATACTTTAAGATTAAGTATAATAGTATATAGAAAAGATTCTTACATGATCCCATATTTTCAAAGCAACACAATTACCCGTTAAAAAAAAAACAGTAAAATCCTACTCTAAATTTTAGTTTTAAATTTATTGTGTAAATGCTTCAAAATCATAGGAATACTTTATAGACACAAGTAAGAAATTGTGTCTGTCAAAAATCATCTTTAATCAGCTGGTAGAGAGTGCTTTGTGGACAAGGGAAATCGAGTTTTGAAGCTGACTGATGTGCTTCGGATGTTTCTGCCTAACAGCTGGGAGTTTGAGAGGATGTGGTGGTTTTAGTTTTCCGCAGAAAGGCAGAGCAGAGTGTTGCTGTGGGAAATATTTATTAGATTGCAGAGATGGATGCAAGGGGAAAGATTTCATGCAAGCTAATAGCTACAAAACCACGCCTGGGTTAATGAGATTTTTCCAAAACGGTGCCACTAATACACTTTCAACAACGTTCTGGTCACTTCCATCAGACAATCACACATCACAACCAACCTCATGAAAATCACTGAGTTACTGGATTTTGTTTCATTTATTTGCAGTTTGTAACTTTTTCTCTATCAGGATGCTGATAGATTTAAGTCATCCATCCTCAGCTAGTTCTGACACAGTAAGAGGATTACAGGCACACACTGTTGCCATTTTCTGATGATGGATTAATCCAAAACATGCCACCGCTGCAGAGCTGGCTCGTAGTGATGATTATAATGATGTAACCGCTGGAGGAAGGAAAAAAAACGGATGAGTTTGACAATGTGCCACTTTTTCAGAGTTTGGCACGCAGACCAACAAAGAGCCCAGTAACATCAGCAGCCCTGCAAGTATAAAACTCTCATTGTGCACTTAACCAGTTGTCAGAGGAAAGAGAGGGACAAAATGAACCCAATCACCCCCAAACACTGGCAGATGTGCTGCAACGCTTAGCTCACTCTCCCGGCGCTCGCTCCGACACTTCTCAGGCATGTCACAAGTTTTCTGCAAGAAAATACCTGCGGAAAGCAGCCCTCCTCATCGAGTCGACTTCCTAACACAGTTCAGGTTACAAATCAGAACAAGCGACTCCTCAAGCAAGTGTTTTTCTGTTACATTGTGTCTGAAATAGTCCACGTCGTGTCAAAGATTATTTACAGTGTGATGCATTCAAAAAACAACAACAACAACAAACAGCAGAGGAGCATTTAAACCCCAGCTACCTACCTGACAGGCGGGAGCTACAGCTGAGTGTTTCCGCTCTTCAGTGTCCTTTGGGGAATCACTCCAACGCGCTGCCATCATTTATTCCAAACCACAGAGTGGGGAGAGGTCCTTCAGAGCCCACATTGACGTGAGGAGGATGAAGCCCCAAGAAAACAACAGAAAATAGAAAAAGAAGGGGGAGGGAATAAAAAGATCCTAATCCACACCGTCCACTTTCTTCATGTCGATCGGTGGCCACAAATCTGCAGATGAACAACAGACAGGAGTTAGTCAAAGTTTACCTCAAACTGGATGTCAGTTTGTGCTAATTGCAGATTGTTTCGTAAAGCATTCAAAAGAAAATGTAGCTGAAACACCTGACCGCAATGTTTATATACCATTATCTAGCATTTTCAAAGCGGCCAATCATTACTTCAAGCTGATTGGCTGAACCTTCCGATACAAAGAAGACCATAGGTGTTAGCTTCTAGCTTAGTGCATTTAAAAGTTGCAGTTTGTAACTTTTTTTAGTTGTTTATTACATGTCACCATGTTAAAAATGTCACCATGTTGTGACAATATAGTATGAGACATAAAATCTGTGAAAAGATTGATGTCCTCCAACTCCTATCTGAACTACTTTTACCATCTGTGGAAATGCACCGAGCCTGGTAAAAAACAAACAATCAGAGCCAGTAGGCGGGTATAAGTGCTGTCAATCAACAATCTGTACACGCAGCTCAATGTGGTAAAGGTGGAAAAATAACTTATCGTTGGCCATGCTAGCTAGACTGAACAGGCAGACGCTTAAGTGGGGGAACTGTGTGTACTGGGAGACGGCAGAGGAGTTCAATCTTTTCACAGATTACCCGTCTCATATTATACTGTTACTGTAAATAAAAATAAATCATTTTTATTAAGTTACATACAGCAGCTTTAACAAGTATTTCATATATTTTGATCAGCCAATTAGTAGATGAGAAACCAATCGTATCCACCTCTACAAGGGTCTAAAAATAAACTGCTGTTGTTTTGTTTTGTCAAGAGAGAGGATTGACTCTCTGATTGATGAACCCATCCACCAGATCACATCTGCATGTCCATTTCTAACCCAGAAGTTGCCAACTTTGTTGCTATATTTAGCCACTTTTCAGGCAAAACCAAAAAGATCTGTATCGACACAGTATTGGTGCTTTCAGAGGCGGTCCCCAGACCACCAGGGGGCCCTTAAGAGCACCAAGCAAGCATAATAAAATATATATATATACATTTAAAATAGCACTGAATAAAATGTTATTAAATACGGAAAAACAATTTTTAAATTGTTTTTATAGTTGTTACACAAATAATGGGGTGATTTCTTGCTCCCACTGGTGGGGAAATATAAGATATCAAACTTAACTTGTTTACGAGAAACAAGTAGACATTACTTTCAGATCAATTAAATAATGTGGCACACTTCAATACCACACTGCATTTCAAAAATCCTTTAGTTTTCTACTTCTGTAAGGTTAAAAATCAACATAACACTGGTATGTTGTACGATAATTACAAATTATGCTAATGATAACAAGTATGTTAGTTTTGAAATTATAAATAATCTGGTGTTCACATGTTGGTATGGGTGGCCCCAATGAAAATCTGCTTAGGGCCCCAAAAAGTCTTGTGCTAGCCCTGGTTGCATCCTCAAAATATTACATTTTTATTAGCCTCTAATACAATTGAATAGTCTACACAGATAATTGAATTGTGGGGTTTTCTTTAACTACTTTTAAATTTTATCTCTGTTTTACTTTCCCGTTAAAGTGATGATAGAGGGGCAGGTGCACAGGATGTTTTTATCTATTTAATTTGTGAATAATTTCAAAATAAAAATGGTTGTCAGGTGAAATGTTTTTGAAAATAATGAGAGGAAAGTGAACAAACAAGGACAGCAGGACAACAGCCATTATAATTCAAACCACAACCATACAAAACATAGCTTCCTGAAATAGCAACCAAGCAGCTGTTAGGATCCATAGTATTATTAATAATATTATTATTTTTATTTTAACCGATGCTTCAATCAATCTACATCTCAGACAGGTTGTTGTTATAACTGGGAACAAAACCTACCTGTTACAAATCATGAATAACAGCGTGAAAAGACACAATATCCATGGTTGTGATGAGAGTAAAGCTGTTCCCAGATCCCTCCGTGAACCCACGGATGGGTTAAAAGGGCTGTCAGGAGATTACAAAGCGGGATATTCAGTCTCTTTTCAGCCGCTCACTGACTGGCCGCCGCCGCCGCTACCTGTTAGGAAAAACAGGCTGGAAAAGACACGGTAAACGCCCCTCACTGAGCATTTCTCCGCGAAAGGAACGCCGAGAATTTTTAACCAGTGGTCCTCATTCATGTCCGTCCATTTGCGAGATCCAATTCGAGGCAAAAAAATCACCCCCCTCCCGAAGAAAAACCGAGACAAAAAGTACTCCTCCGTCCTCCCGTTTGGCGGCGCGACAATCTGAACTACCAACTGACGAATCTCCCGACCCGGCTGTAGCTCCGCCCCCTTCTACTTGCCTCCTGGCAGAACACTGTCCAATCAGAGCGCGGGTTTAAATTTGGAATTGAGAAGCGGACCAATGGGAGAAGTCCTTACATAACGGATTCAGTAAAGAGTGGAAGCTGGTTTATTCTGGTCACCAGCTGAAAAGCACTGCTTTACATTGTTTACGTTGGCGCTGCGGCCAAAACATGGGTTTTTTTTTAGCACACACTTAATTATTTATGCATTATCAGACAAATATACTATTTATTTAAGCAGAAATTTAAAAAGTAATTTTTAAATATGCATTATTGTTTCTGTGTCCATGCATTTCTGCATTGAAAACAGAAAAGTCCCAACTGAATTTATGAAATTACAATGGCTATGCAGTGTTTTGGGAAAGTAAATGTACCTTTTGATAATTGTCATACTTCTGCATATACCATTCATTTGGAATACAACAATATGCAATATTTTGTTCCAAATATACCATTTTATTTGCTACACCAACGCAAAGCAGTGATAAATTTAGAATGTAAAAAGTACAAAGGCTGTATTATATTATGGGTATGCTGTTATTCAGAAGGGACAGCAAAGTTTTCTGACCTGAGATAGATGGATTGTGCTAAATACACAACAGTTCTGGAGGGAAACCTGTTATATGCTGAAAAATAATCAAAATTGAACAAAAATTTCACCTGTAAGGATGATTGCAACCTTTATTAAAGTAGCTTAGATGAAGACCTTATGGTATTTTAAGGACAAAAATGACAATAATTGATATAAGTAACGAAAGTTAACAAAATAAAGCAAAAGACAATTGAGTAAATAAAGTAGAGTATCCAGAAATTGTACTGATGTTACAGTAGAAATACTTCATAATGAAAGTAAACAGTACATTCCATAAAAAAATACTCCTAAAAGTTACTCAAGTAAATGTAATTGAGTACATGAGTACCATCCAACTTTGCTTCTGAGACATCTGAGAGTATGAATACTTTCTAAAGAATACATCTGCCAAGATCTGTGTGACACGTTTGCTCCAATTAACCCCTCGTTGCCACACATTAGTCGTTGCTGTTTTCCACCTTTAAAGCACATAAATCACTACATCATCATAAAAAAACAACCGTGAGGCTCACACACAGATGCTGAGCTTTCCAACTTCCCAACATCCAGCCAGTGAAGCACATCCACCTCTCCATTACAAACTGTGCCATAGCGCATATGGACTCCACCAGGGCATGAAGAAATCCCAGGACAATCCACGCAAAGACAAAGCCCTGCAGAGTTCGGTTTGCTGGCTTCTCCTGCAGCACAATAGAAGGTAGGACAATAGGACGAAGCTCTCCCGGTTTCAGAGCTTTCAGAAAGGACCTATTGTCTACAGAGCTTGTGCGCCCTCATCCAGACAATGGAGAAGTTCATCTGATGGATGTGGGTCTCTGCTTTAAGTGATGGTAAACATGAGGTGCAGATTCATTTAATGCAACCTGCTCGTTAAGCTCTGCAGACGCAGAACTTGTGCTTATTGTTTCCCAGCATCCTCGTGTATTACATGTGTGCATAAAAATTCTTCCAGAAACCATAAAAGCTTTTACTGGTTTACAGCCATGTAGCCGCCTCCTCCTATTCCCAATTTGGGAGCAAGATTCCCAATTTTTCTGTAGCTGTTGCTCCAAATATACAGTGAGAAGCAGGCAGAGGTGGGTAGAGTACCAGAAATTTTACTGAAGTAAGAGTAGTGATACTTCAACATATTTTTACTCAAACTACATGTACAAAGTACAGTAAGAGTAAAACGTATTCGGTAAAAAAAAATCTACTCAAGTACTGAGTAACTAATCAAAACATCAATTATTTAATCTTTAAAAATAACATCAGATGGAGCAAATTATACAAGTATGTGGAAGTGTTGGTAATTTAAAGAAATAAATGAAAAATTATTTATATAAATAACATAATTATAAGCAGATATCAGGCAAAAGATAAAAAATGACAAATTAATTTATTTTAATGTAAAATTTATGACAAGCTTATTCAGAGAAGTTACTCTTAGTGGGTAGATTATCCAGACATTTTACTTAAGAGTAGTGATATTTCATTAAAAATAATGAAATATCACTAACAAGTTACTCAGATGAGTAAATCTAAGTAATGTTTAGGACATTACATGAAGATGAACACAAGTTCTAAGCCAGGCTGGACTTGGATTAGGACAAGTGGAAATTACTCTGCATGTTATGTCTTTTTTTCTTTCGTTTAATTTTTCGTGGAAGAAGGCCTCTCTGTCCCATCCTCATCAGACGCTCATGTACAGCCACTCTCTGAGGATTTCTCTTAGTTTGAGGGTTTAAGAGGATGAGGATCGCTGCGGACTCCCGGTTGTGTAAGTGGATCTGGCACCGAGTTGGATGACTGGACGAAACGCAGCCTCAAACCCAAGTGACGCTGCAGAGGATGTTCTTTCTATTTGTAAACCATGGTACGCCAGAAGTAAAAATATGGTTTGACTTCAAAAGGTCAAATTCTCATATTAGCAGCACTGAAAACATTTGATAGCCCTGATTGGAAAGATAAATATTCTACTATGATATGATAATCTAATTTATAAGAGTTACAACAACTTTTAATTTGCCTTTGGAATCAATAAGGTAAAAAAAAACAAAAAAAAACATCAAGAAGATATTTTTAAGAAATATTCAGAAATCTTTCCTTGCTTTTTGAGAAAGCACCTTTTCCAGTGTTGTGATTTTTAATACACAAAACAATACTTTTGATAAATCCTTTTAAATTAAAATGGATCCTTTAGATTTCAGTTTTTAACCAAAAGCTCAGTTTGAGATGTTTTAAATGCTTACCAGACCTGAGATGTTCTATTTCAAGTAAAACTGTGTGATTCTTAAATTTTCTAATCCAGCCAAACCAGCAGATAAACTGATTAGGTCTACAGATTGAATATGCTCTATGTGTTGTTCTGTTGAGGTGAAATTAAATCCCTGCTCTTCATCTGTAACCACCAGCTTCATATGTCAAAAGCTGGGATGTGTGGCCATTCAACTGGACAATCCCGGTTTTGTTCCTTTTGTGTTGGTCGCAGTTTACCTGTAGTACACTTTTCCGGCCCCAGCCCCAGCCTCTGTTCCCCCGGCGAAGCTCCACAAAGCTGCAGCATGAGAAACCTGCCAGGCTTTTTGTCTGCTCTCGCTTTCACCAAACCCTGGCTCAAGGCGACAGACAATGGCCGCTGAGTTCCCAAGGCAATGCAGGGGGCATTAGTGCTGGGATAAGTTAACAACTACCAACAAGTGCTGATGTTTTATGATAAGGGTACATGGGGTTTCAGTCAGTGGTACAATGTGGGTCTTTGTTGCCCAGACAGCAAGAAACAGAAAGCAGCATCATTTCCTACTGGTTTTTAATCATCTTGTTCCTCTGTACCTTAGGGTGAACTGAGTAAAAGATAAAACCTCACCGACATTCACAATCTTCAAATGTCCTCTAATAATCAATTTCCCCTGGGAAAAATTAAAGTATAGTTCTCACATGATGTCACACTTCTGGGGACGATGGAGCTGGCAGCCATCTTGGTAGGTACAGTAACTAACTGTGTGATTCTTAAATCACACAGTTATTAAGAATCACTGTTATAACTGTGATTCTTATAATCACAGTTATTATAAGAGAGCTGTGTCCCTGTGGACACAGCTCCACAGGGTGGAGCTCCACCCTGCTGAAGAGACACACCCGAAAGGCAAGACTTAAACAATTAACCTCAAATTGAAACAAACTGACATTTCCCCACATTGCCCCTGTCCAGGAAGGACGGCCAGCCCCTCTGCATGAAAGAATGCTTAAATAAATGTATCTGAAATAAAGAACTGAAACAAAATGTAAATATAAATAATCATTTATTAGGGATGGAGCCCCTGCTTTAAAAACTTTTTAAACCACATTTTGCATTACATTTCACTGTAATTTTGCCGATTCCCCCAAAACTGGTATAAAGAAATTTTTCTGTTTATGGTTCCCCCCAATAATGAGATGGGATTTACGCTCTTGGATGCAACGTTATTCGGTTCTGTTTTGAAGAATAAACACTCAACAAATCAAATCAAATTTTATTTGTATAGCACATTTCAGCAGCAAGGCATTTCAAAGTACTTTACATCATAACAAACACAAAAACACAAAGTCATGCAACATAGAATAAACGATCAAAACATGACATTAAGTCAAGTTCCATCATTAAATTTTGAATTGATTAAGTTTCAAATCCAACTCTAAACAGGTGGGTTTTTAGTTGTGATTTAAAGGAACTCAGTGTTTCAGCTGNTTTGGTTCTGGTTCTGGGGATGCAGAGCAGACCAGAACCAGAAGACCTGAGGGGTCTGGAAGGTTGATACAACAACAGCAGATCGTTTATATATTGTGGTGCTAAACCGTTCAGTGACACAAACTAAGGCAACATTTTAGAGATGAGAATAAAGCAGTATGAAAGGTTTGAGTTTTGACATTTTAGTATTTACACCCTTTTCTCCCATGACCCAAAAAACCAGCAAAAAAGCCTTTTTGCGTCAAACTAATTATTACTCTGCAGAAACAAGTTGACATAAAAACGATGGCTTTAATTTGTTTGCAGTTAAATCTGTCAGTTATTCATTCCAAGCTTCAGGAAAAGGCAGCTAAAAGTTGAAACTAGCTTGAATAAAGCGGCGTAAAGACGGCAGTTCGGGGACAACGCCCGCTGTGTTTTCCATGAGTCAGAGTGGGAATCATCCAACGGTGAGGATGCCAAGGTCCATAAGCTCCCTCCATCTGTCACCTACGTCCTCTTGTAGTGAACAGCTTTTCTTTCTTCATCTTTTCGGTCCCTGTGTTCATCTCAACAAAGAATTAGCGATCCAATTTTAGCATCATTTTGTATTCTAGTTGGGCAGAGTATCCAAAAATTATACTAAAATAAGAGTAGCACTACTACAACATAGTTTTAGTCTGATAAAAGTAAAAAATATCCATCAAGAATTACTTTAAGAGGTAGAATGTCTGCTAAAATAGTAAGTAACTGATCAAACTATCATTAATATGTAAAACTTACATCATAAAACAAACCCAAATATAAGATTAAATGAACATTTTAAGGACAAAGAATGACAATAATTCATGTAAGTAGCATAAATTTATATTTTAAGTCATTAATTTGTAGGATTTCTTCAAAGGACATCAAGAGTTATTTCATAATATAGTATTACCATGCAGAGTAAAAAAGTATCTGGAAGTATCTGGTTAATATCAACATTTGTTTGAGAATCTGAAACATTTTCTGTAAATGTGACAGAAGGCCTGTCGCAATAAATCGATCGCATATTAAATTAAAACAAGCTCAATAATTTATATGATTTATTGTTTCGCTCTTTATATCAAAAAGTAGACAACAAAAGTCTTCAGTCTTTTTGGTCTTAATTAGATCTTATTTTATGAAGGATACTTTTGTTAATTCGTTTTATCTGTTACTTCTGTTTATTAATTTGAATATTTAAAATATCTTCCAGTTTGAAATATGTATTGATCTTTCAGAATGTGTTCTTTCGTTATTATGACATTACCATATAAAAATTTAAATGATCTTACAACAATATTATCGTTTATCGCAAGAACTTCAGGGAGAATTTATCATCCTGTAATTTTTTTTTTATTGTGACAGGTCTAGTGACAAAAAAAGCAAAAAGGAAGTCAATATATATAACCATATTACAAATACAATTTATCTGAAGCACATGGAAATGTGTAAATAATAATAATTAAAGTTTAACACAGCCACAGTGCTGGAAGCGGCTAATATATTTATAACAGTGCATAATTAATGGCTTCATTTCTCTAAATCTTGTACTTCATCTTTCCCGTTTTGCTGATGACGCAGATGTGCTGAAAAGAAAAAAAGAGGGAAAAGTTTAGTGTCCCAAATAATGCTAAATTAGCTCTTTGCACATGACGTCACACTCTCCAGAACTCCTCCATGACGGAGGTCAGAACAACCAATGCGCTCCTTTAAAGCCCGTCTAAAAACAGACATCTGGATTATCATACTGCTTCTATTCCGTTGATTTCACTTTAAAAGTTACCATGTGCGCGGTTGGCTGCACAAACAGACAAGGATGCAAACCAAACTTGTCATTTTGTGGTGTAACTTTTAATGAAGAAAGATACGGCAGTGATGTCAGCGCTCGGTGTAACCGCGGATTAGCAGCGAACACTTTTTACAAGATAAGAAAATTAACGTCCTTATATTTTATAAGTAAGCATGATTAGAAAGATATCGAATATCGCATTATGGAGGAGTTACGCGTCTAACCACTAGTAACCATGGGAACAACACCACGTCGTCATGTAGCCTAGCATATATGGAAAAAACTGGTTAGCATCTCGTCTTTTGTACGTTTTTAAGGAAACAGTGTTTATGACAGAGACATAAATCAAGTGTTGTGAATTCAAGTAAAGTCAATAATTTAATCAATACATCAGGACGGAGGAGGTACAAGTCGGTTTCTAAACTTTTATAAACACTGCCGACTATGAGCCCCAACCATGTAAACAATTACATGCTCATTTTCCCTCCATTTCTTGAACAAGTTAGGGAAGAAAAGGAAACATTTCTCCAGTAATTTTATCAATTAAGAAAGCAAAGGGTTAAGCCAAATATTGATCAAATGTAGGTGTGTTACATTCACGGACAAATTAGCTCGACTCGAACAAGTAGAAGCCACGAATAAACTGTAAAAAAAACAATAAATAAATAACAATACAAACAATAAATAGCAACTTTCCATTTTGCATAAAGCAAGAACACTCCATCTACAGGAATAGATTGTGTGAAACCTGGAGTTATTTGAAAGCAGGCAGTGTGATCTAAAGACGTCCATTAGATCACACTGCCTGAGTCTCTGAGTCTCTGTGGGGGAGCGCTTGATTCATTCTTCTTCGGTGGGATGAGGACAGATAGGAGGGTAAACCTGAACTCTGTCTGATAATGAGATTCCAAACCTCCACATTCCACAGGTCGGTTTTTCAAACTTTCACAATGAGATATTTCGCCCCCTCAAACATGCATAGGAGCCACATAACGTGCAAACATGCAGCACATAACGTTCTGGGAGCGAAGCTAGCCTTGCACACCGGCTAACAAGTTAGGCTAGAGGTGAATATCAGTTCACATGTCTGCAAATAAAAGCTGAAAATATCCCAAACATTTTTACTGACTGATTTCTGACCTGAAATAAATGTCCAGGTTTGGAAAAAAAAAGAGCACAGAAAACTGTAATTTTTATCTGAAAGGTAAAATGAGGAAATAATGCAAGAAACTAAAATAAATCATTATTTTATAAAATTATTTGCAAAGGTTGACACAGGATGAAACACCTAATTTATATGTAGCTAGTTTATCTAACAGTAGATAAACTAGAAAATGTGAAACTAATCTTAATACCATATATTGTTATTTTATCAACTAGAATAAGTATATATATATTTCAAGCCTTATTGATCAGAGAAGCATAAGTTGATATTTGCTTGTTTAGTTTAGTAATCTGCTGGGAAATGTTGCCAACACTGCAAAAACACCACATTTTACCAACTCTCTAGTGCAAATATGTTAATAAACTTGAAATAAAAAGTAACTTTCAGTGAGAAATAGGAGCTTGTTTTAAGTCAATAACTTCTTCATAACAATGAAAACGTTTTAGTTCCACTTCATTTTACTTATAAGAAGAAAAAAATTTTTGTTAAAAGTGAAATAATCTGTTAGTGGAATTAGTACTTTTTTAAGGAATTATTTACTTAAAACAAGCTCCTTTATCTTGCTGAAAAGTTTCTTGTGAGTTAAAACTAAGATATTTGAACTAGGAACTGTATCAAAATACTTGGTAAGATTTTGTGTTTTTGAAAAGTTTTCTTTTAGCTTCCATGTCAGCAGAATTACTTTTTCTTACAAGCCACTTCCGATTTTACCTGTAATGGACGTCCATGCCACTAAAACGGACGGTAAAAATCAAATAGTGCAAAGATAGTAAATCAGACTCTCCTGGATGTTTCTGTCTTTCAAACAACTGTACTCTCATAAAGCGCTCTTATAAAACGCTGCAGCTGCATGTAAAGCCTCCTCAGCCAGGGAGGATACCTGTTGGGTGAGTTTAGATTTCACAGAGGAGGAGAGAACCGCTTTGATTTACCGTGTTTGCTCTCCCGCCTCCGCCTCTTTCATCTCTTTTTCTCCACAGCTTTTCAAAAGGTCACGAGGTTAGCAGCAGCAGCAGCAGCAAACTCAGGACTTACGTTCAGGTCACGGAAGTACTCGTTGTAGTCCAAGGCGTAGCCGACCACGAATCGATTGGGGATTTCAAATCCAACATCTGCCAAAGCAAACAGACGTTTGAGCCAAAGGGCTGCAATCAAAATACAACTACATCTTTTACTTATAGTTTTAAAAAAAATGCATATTTTTTTTCGTAAAACTTATTTTTATTCGCTTTCATTTAACTGAGACTTGCTACTGTAACTTTTCTGTTGTGATGTTTTATTTTACTTTTTTTCCCTCTATCAACTTATTCCATTTTGTGTTTTTGTACAGCACTTTGGTGCAGTTTTAACTTGTTTTTAAAAGTGCTATATAAGTAGATTTGACATTGACATATTAATATTTACAGATGTAGCAAACACAAATGTGATGGAGCATTTTATGCGCGTAATACTCTGCAGCCTGTGGGACGAGAATGACTATGTAGCAGACTAACAATTAAAAAATTAACATTTAAAAAAATAATAATAAAAGCAACTGAAAACAATCGCTTTGTAAAGAAAAATGTTAGACTTGAACAAAATACATGTTACCTGAAGTATACAGACTCAAAAAAAAAGGCAATTTGCTGAAGAAGAACATATTCAGAGCAGTAATTAGGCCTAAACTGTTAATTTTAAGATAAAAACAACTTTTATCTGTAGATGTTTTAACCAAAACTCCTCAGGTAGCCTCATAGTTTCAGCTTCTTCTGGTTCAAATTTACTAAAAGAATATTTAGGTAATAAAATGATTCTTTTCTCATTTTAAAAAGTATCTGAATAATTGTTTATCTGGATTCTTTTAATGCATTTCTAATTTTGTATTTAAAAATGGCTAAGAAATATATGTAAAATGTGACATTTTTGTATCTTATTAATCGATTAATCATGAGGAAATTAGATTAATTGATTACAAAAATAATTGTTAGTTGCAATATATACATTTTGCATTTAAGATTAAAAAAAACAAACTTTTGTCTGTCAATATGTTTTACATAAAAATGCCTCAAGCGGGCTCCTAGTTTCAGCTCCAGTTGGTTCAGATTTACTAAATGTTGCCTAAAACTGAATTTTAGGCAATAAAATGTTTATTTTCTTATTTTAAAAAGGATTTGAATAATGGTTTATTTTTATCTTTTAATGTATTTCTTATTTTGCATAAAAAATTAGAAAGAAATATCTGTAGAATGTGCCATTTTTATATCCGATTAATCAATTAATCATCAGAAAAATTGATAGATAAATTGATTGCTAAAAAAATTATTAGTTGCAATACATATATTTTGCACTTAAAACACCTTTGTCTGTAGATATGTTTTAACTAAAAAGCCTCAGGTGGGGGAAAAAATGGCCACTATTTTAAATACAATTAACCAATTAAAAGATTAATCATCAAGTAAATCAATTAACTGATTCCTAAAGTAGTTGTTAGTTGTAGAAAAAATACTTACAGTCTGTCAGACTTTCAGTCATGTTAGAGAGCCTCTTCACCAGCAGACTGAAACACATCAATCACTGTTAATTAATTGATTTCTTGTTGATTTATTGATCTGACCGGATAAGTTTCTGTTTTTCTGTCATAAACTAAAAAGCAAATAAATCTCTACAATAAGCCATGTGTGCTGCAAGATGATAATCTTCTCTAATCTCTGGAAAAGTTGCCCACAGACACAAAGTGACATCTTGTCCTCCTGCTCATCATGCGTTCGGCATTTCCCTCACAGTGGAAAAACTTTGGGACGACTGAGACGCCGACTCACCCCGCGACCTTGACCATCTTGGGCTCAAAGGTCTCCACATGCTTCAGAAGAGCCTTCATGGTCTTTCCTGTGTCGACGATGGCCTGAGGGAAGGGAAGAGCAGAGGAAGGGAGGGATCCGGATCATTGAGACCAGAGATATGAAGATACAAAGAATGACAAATGGGTTCTTTTCCCTGATACTGGAAAACTTCCACGTTTCTGTTTGTTGTGTTAACGCCCACAAGAAAAGAAACTAGAGGAAACCTCAATTTTTATAGCAAGTATATCATCAGATGTTGTTCTTTAATATTATTATAGATTACATGTCCTGAGTTTATTCACTGACTCCTCCTGTGTTTTTGTACACATCATCCAAGCATCCAAGAAATTACTCAAGCTACTGGACTAAAATCAATATTTTCAAATTAAAAATATTTCAATTTTAATATTTTAAAAATATTTAACTGAATTTATTGAATTCAAATTTATCTAGACCAAATTAAATACATTTATTTAAGCCTATTTAAATATTTGGAAATATTTATTTTTAAATACTTAATAAAATTACATCAGATGCATCTGACGCATTCACTGCAAAAACACAAAATCTTACCAAGTAATTTGATCTAGTTTCCCGTGCAAATATCTTAGAACAGTTGAAATAAGAAAACTTATTAGTAACTTTTCAGCAAGAAGTGGGAGATTTTTTACTTGGAAATTAATTTTGTCTTTTTTCAACTGTACTAAGACATTTGCGCTAGAATCTAGACCAAAAATGCTTGGTAAGATTTTGTGTTTTTGCAGTGCATATTGTTGAAGTTTTCAAGTTTTTTCACATCCTGACATGTTTAAACCACAAGCTTTTGTGTATTTTATCTGGATTTTAAGTGATAGACCCAAACTACTTGGACATTTTTGGTTGTGAAAAGATGAATATTTTTGTTTTATTTCATATTTTTCACTGTAAAAAAAAAAGTAAATAAAAAATATACACTTGGTATAAAAAGTTATTCTTGAACTGCAGTTGGAGAGCTAAAAAAAATTGTCCAAACCCCTGTTCTATGTTATGCAGTCAGCTAAAATCCCAATTAAAATAAACTGAAGTTTCTGGTTGAAACGTGAAAAAGTTGCAATTGGTGACAAGCAAATTTCATGTCATAAATAAAAACTGCAGTTTATAGACTCACCTCAACAATGAGCACACTCTGGGTCGCATGTAAAACAAGAAAAAGGTAGAAAAGCATCAGTAAGTCATCCTTGAATTTTCACACTGTTCAAGGAAAGCGAGAATAACAGCAAGGCTGTTTCCATGGGGGGTTTCTATGGCAACAAAGTTGGCTGCATCTTCACTGTCTTAGCTAAAAACAAATACAGACAACTCTTTCAGTTCTCCGCTGTAATGAAACATCTGTTTTCTACAATGACCAGAAGTCACCAGAGTGACCGGGTGCTGAGCGATTGCCCCGCTGCTTCTGGGTTTTCCGACGAATTCTTCTTCTTCTGTGAGGACTCTTTGTGTGAGCGTGTCTATGGTTTAGGGAGAGCGATCGGAGAGAATGCAGACAGCTGGCCAATTTTAATTCAGTCTGTACCTGAAAACCTTCACATCACGTTTGAGACACTGAACTAATCGGGCCAAGTTAAATAAACTTGGTGCCTTAATGTGAGCCGGATGTGTTAATGATTTAGGATTTTATTGATTTTATTTATTATGATCTTAAGATGTCGCTAACATTAAAAATACTCAGCACAACCATTATTGGGTATTGAATTAATAAATATATGAAAAAAAAAGACAATAAACTTTCAAAAAACAGTTAAAGTACTTGTGTGACTTTTAAAATAATTTTTTTTGCTTTCAGCGCAGCATTGCTAATGCTAGCTTTTACTCAAATAATTTCTGTTAGAGACAAATTTATTTGCTTTTAATAAACATTATGGCCGGTTATACCAGTTGTTGCTCCTCTTTTTTTTCATTTAAAAAAAAAAGATACACAAGAACTTGAAACTGCTACTTTTCTAACTACCAGTAGCAGCTCGTTGCACCGAGGTGCTAATGTTAGCTTGTACATAAACACAAACGACTTGCACGATTTGATCTCAAATGTGCAATCTGGATTATTTACCTTTGCCTGTTTATTATTCGCTCAGCAATAAACAGATAACCTCATGAGTAACTGTATTATGTGAAAATCAATTACTTATTGGAGGTTTCAAATCTTACATTTATAACTTTTTCTCAAGAGCTAGCTGTGCTGCACTGCTAATGCTAGCTTGTAAAATAAGTTGAGAATCATCATCATGCTCATAATTAGTGTTTTGTTTGCTAATTAACAGATCGTGAGATATCCTAGGAGTATCTGTGTTATTTCTGAAGCAATAGCTCAAACTATATTTAAAATACTTTTTTCTAATGTCTTGTGGCAGCTAGCTGTGCTGCAATGATGCTAGGTTGTATCTAAACAAGGATTTAAAGAGGGAATTTAGTTTCTGCTGTATTATGTTATTTATTTCCTCTTCCAAGTCTTAAACAAACCCACATGTCATGGTATGAGTTTAAAAATAGCAACACTGTAGTTTTAAAACGGCTACTTTTTAAATGACTTAATTTTTCTATTTTATTGCATAAGGGACAGGAAGTATAAAGTCAACAGTTTTTCCACACATGATGGCAACGACCTTTCTGCTTTTAGCCACAGGACTATACAGTGTAGGCATGTTTGCGCTCCCATTCAGCTGAGTTTGTAACATTTCTGCCCTGATTCATCAGCCTTTCCTGACAGCTTCAGGGTTAAACGTTGAGACGTCCGTCCAGAAAGGTCTGACTAATATCTAGCCGGGTGCAGAGAGAGGCAGTTTGGTAAAAAGAGACCAGATTCACAAGGAGGAACGTTCAGAGTTTGATACTTTCAGCCCGCAGAATGGGCAGATGGATGGATGGATGAACAGATGGATGAACAGATGGATGAATGAACAAATGGATGGATGGATGTTTGGATGGATGAACAGATGGATGGATGAACAAATGGATGGATGGATGGATGGATTGCTGGAAGAACAGATGGATGGATGGATGAACAGATGGAAGGATGGATGAACAGATGGATGGATGAACAGATGGATGGATGGATGGATGGATGGATGGATGGATGGATGAACAGATGGATGGATGAATGAACCGATGGATGGATGGATGGATGGATGGATGGATGGAAGAACAGATGGATGGATGGATGGAAGAACAGATGGATGGATGAATGAACCGATGGATGGATGGATGGATGGATGGATGGATTGCTGGAAGAACAGATGGATGGATGGATGGATGGATGGATGGATGGATGGATGGATGGATTGATTGCTGGAAGAACAGATGGATGGATGGATGGATGGAAGAACAGACATATGGATATGAATGTAATAAATTTTCTATTAACTCATTAAAATCAAACCAGAACCAGAAAATCAATATTTATCATTGAGACAAAAGGAACAGGAAGTAAAATATTGATACCCAAATATTTCCAAAGCACTTTGAAATGCCTTGCTGCTGAAATGTGCTATACAAATAAAATTTGATTTGATTTGATTTTCATTCTCCACATTATTCCAAGTCAACATCTAATAAGTCTAAAAGCGCCCTGTTCAGGCTTGGAGTAACTGCAAGGGTAAAATATGCACGAAACAAACCTTTCCACGTAGAAAAGACAGATCACTGCTTCCAATGATGTGAAGGTCCTCTGTTGATTGGTCGTTCTGGAGGAAACACAAGATTTGACTTTTAACTGTTTCACAAAGATCCATGATGATCATTAATTTGTTTAATTAATATTTATATTACACAATCTAACAATGGAAGCTGCATTTTACATTAATTACAGGGAAACATTAAAATAAACAAAAATTTGCATTGTCTGTGTTTTGCTCTTCTGCACTGCAAAAACACAAAATCTTACCAAATACTTTTTGTCTAGTTCCCATGTAAATATGTTTTAGTACACTTGAGATAAGATAAGTAGCTTACAAGTAGCTTTTCATTAAGAAATAGGAGCTTATTTTAAGTTAAAATTGATTTTTTAAAAGTCCTAGTTGTAATGGTAGTTTTTCAATTATAACAAGACATTTTTCCAACATTATGTCAGATTTATATTATATTATTGTTGAGATTTTGTGTTTTTGCAGTGTTTAGGCAGCTTTTTATTTTGGGTTTCCATGAGGAATCATGATAGTGGACAAGAAAAAGTATTAATCATATCCTAATAGTATCTGAAAATGAGTTATTTGGAAAGTTTAAGGGAAAGATTTGAGACAGTATATTTTATAATAAACTATTTTATGCTACATACTTGAGCTCCGTTATTTTTTGTATTTTTCAAAGGTTAAATTAAACACGTTACTATCTGAAAACGGTCTGACTGAAAGTGAGTGAGAAAGTCGAAGCTACACTACAAGATTACAAAACGTTTTTTGAGCAAAAAACAAGCAACAATGGGTGATGCTGCTCATTTAAACTTTTTATGTAAAAAAAAAAACAAACAACCCAAAACAAAAATTAAGGTTCTTAACCTTGTCTGACTCAGAAAACCTGCCATCTTCTCTTGTAAAGGAAAGGGAGTGAAAGGAATGTGGCCACATGCAGGGAAACATAATTCCGACGTGTGCCAAAAACACACCATAAAATAACATCGTCCAGATGACAGCGTTCAAAATCACTCAGTGATATCACTGTAAAGACATCTTTATCATCCCCAGAGCTGTTTTTCTTGGCAAAGGCAGATGAATCTATCTATACTGGCAGGGTTGTGTTTTTACTCCCGAAGCCTTGAAATCATTCCTCACCAAACTGGAACAACAGCAACACCTGGTGGTCAATCACTGATGTGTTCACGCTGCAAAAAACATTTTACCAAGTTTTTAATCTAGTTTCTAGTGGAAAATCTTATTACACTTGAAATAACACAAAAATAACTAACAAGTAACTTTTCAGAAAGACATAGAAGCTTGTTTTGTCAATAATTCCTTAATATTGATGAAAAAGTACTAGTTCCAATTTTATTTTATGCGACACAAGATATTTTTCCCATACTAAAGAATTATTGATTTAAAACAAGCTCCCATATCTTGCTGAAAAGTTACTTGTAACTTAGTTTTGTCTTGGCTAAAGCATTTTTATATACAATGGTGTTTTTACTTTAAATGCAATAAATATAAATATGTATATATGGCTTAATTACTACTCTGAATATGTTCGGTTTTTTCAGTAAAATACCCCAGTTAACGATTAATCGATTACAAAATCAGTTGACGATTATTTCAATGAACAATTAATCACAATTAATTGTACCAACATTACTCAAAACAAAACTTGTATTTTTCTAAATATTTATGTTTCAGCAACAAAAGATGAATTTATTTAAATTTTTTATCCAGATCTTTACCAGAGGAACATACAAGCTGTAAGCTTAGAGTTTGTTTCCATGCGTTTGCCTACCAGGTAGCTCTTCAGGCGGATAAACTCCACCCGGGTCTCCAGGTACCGGTTGGAGCTGCGTCCCAGAACCTTGATGAACTCCACCAGATCTGCACAGAACTTGTATCCTCCCTTCAGGACGCACAGCACCATGATCTTACTGTCCTCAAAGTCCTCCATGACGTACCGGGCCAGGCGCTCTATCCTTAGCAGGAGGAGAAAACCACACAGCAGGAGATGGTTTACCGACACATCGTCTGTGTTCGTACCGGTTCATGATGACTCCGTGGGGAATGTAGACGTTCTCAATGTCGTCGTGGTAATGTTCAGGGTAGGTGAACAGATCCAGGTTGTAGCCAGGCCAGTCATCTTTAATCTGGAACAGGCAGCGGAGAGTAAATACAAAAGCAGCTTCCCGCAAATCAGGCAAATCATTCAGGTGGCTTTTCAAAGCAGATCACCTGGAAGCTCCCACCGTAAGTGATCCATGCCACCAGACCAACAAAAAAGAAAATATATGGACACTCTTAACCAATGTGCGATTCAAAGACACATGAACAAAATGGCTACTGTTGGATCGACCCCTTATGAAGCAGGGAAGGAAAATAGGACTTGGACAATATGCAAACAAAATGAACGACATGGAGGAGCTTCACCTGATACCATGGCCGCATACTATCAATGTATCAATGGATTTGTAAAGGAGTACAAAATCTTCCTGTGAATAACAAGAAGTACATGTAGTAGCAAACACGTAGGCTACATGTCCGCCTTAGCTAGCAAATAAAAGCTGCAGTAGCTAAGCTAATGTTGCTAATGTTGGCAGTAAAAACTACAGTAAATATTGTTGATATTTATCATGGTATTACACAGAGGTGAGTACTCAAAAATTGTTAACGAGTAATAGTTGTAATGTACTTAAGGAACGATGAGAGCTAGTTCTAAGCTTGTGGCTTGTTTATTGTTGTCATAGCAACTGAAGTTCGCAGAAGTGTGATGTCACATGAGAGTTACGTTTGTATCGGGTAAGATGATGGAAAACATGACTGAAAAGAGTAAATGCCATTTTAACACGACAGTTGATTATCTGCAAAAGAAAAAAAAAAACAAAAAACTTTTTTTTTGTTATTTTACTTTCAGTGAGCTGGACTTCCTTGTAAACTATTTGTTCGTAAAAAGTTGCACGAGCTTTCTGGATTTTGAATTTCCCATATTTTATTTGAATTGAAGACATTTTCAAGAGTTTCTTCAGATTTCCTCAACATTCACTGCAAAAACAAAATCTTAATTTTGGTCTAGCTTTTATTGTAAACAGCCTAGTACACTTCAAATTAGACAAAACTAACTTTTCAGCAAGGAACAGGAGCTTGTTTTAAGTAAATAATTGCTTAAAATGGACAAAAAGCACTTGATCCATTAAAGGGGTATATGGCAAGCCCCAATAATTAAACATTTATTGTTTGGCTTGACAAAAAATCCAGAAAACTATTGAGCAGAACTATTTTAAATATTACACATTCCAGCTGCTTGGACTCAACATAAAAAGTTTTGGTATACAACATTTGAAAAGTGAGCATAATAACCTACCACAATTCCTCTTTTTACTCTCATTTCATCCATTTGTTTTGGTCAGCCGTTGTGGTGGTAAAAAGGCTTTTTTATCCTTAGAGGAAACACATCAGAATAGTTCAGACAAGAGGATAAAAGCATGCAACTTAAGTTGAAAATAGTTCAAGTTTTTCCTAAAGCTCACATTTAATTAACTAAAATGATCTCCAAAGCATCACCAAGCAGTTCTAATCTATTATAACTAAAACTTACCGGTTTGTTAAGCGAAGAGGAGGAAACTTTGTTTTCCAGAGTTAACCAGAGAAATCCTGTCCACCCGGCAACACGGGCAGCACAATCACGCTCAAGTCATTTAGGTAAAAGAAAAGCTTTGTTTTGAGGAGAGCAATGTTGGATAATCAGCCTCATGTGATTCCTAGCAGCCGTTGGGGTGGATGTATGCAGGGACAATATTTAAATCTGGTAATTATTTCTACAACACAGGAGAATATGTTCTGTACTCCATTACTGAGTGAGTCCTATATTATAATAATGCAACAATGGGAAACTGTTTGTAAAGTTAGTCAAAAATTATCTGAAATAATTTGGGTTACTTTGGAGAAAATTAAAGACTTCCTTTTTCAAAGTCATATTTTCACCACTTCGTTTATAACTGTTAGCAGTTTCAAACTAAATATGCAATTAGCAAGCAAATATTTAGTTAGACTTGATGACTAAATATAAAAGTTGTCTTTTAAGAATGGTCCACAAGTTGATGCTTTGAGAATGTAGTTTGAGAGAATTAAAGGGAAATTATTATGCAGAATCCACATTTTGTACAATTTTATACTTCCATTTGGGTCTCAACTGCTTCTAAAAATAGTCTGAGGTGCTTATAAAACATGTATGTTAAGTTATGTTTGTTTTTTGGTAAATGGGTCATTTCAAAAACGTCCCGAATGTTAAGCTACTTAGCAACCAAAACTTAGCACTCTTTACTGTTGTACAATGGCTGCTGGAAAATACAAGTGATTAGTTGTTGACTTACCATCAAGAAACAACTTGCTGCGTTCTTGTTGGTTGTGTAGGAGGCTCCACTTCTGCTTTTCAAAGATGTATGGTTGTACTATTTTGCATCTGTTTGCAGCCATTGTCGCACAAGTGCAATCTTTGAGACAGGGGACGTGGCTAACAGAAAATTATTTGGATTTACAGAGACAGGAGCTCAAAATAGACTGAACTGAGCAGACTAAAATTTGAACAAAAAATGTAATGAACGTTTTGTGTAGACCATCTATCCTCACCTGCTAAGGGAATCATTACAAGTGACCTTTAATGTTCGTCTGCTTTCCCAATTCAAATTTTGATCCAAGAGGAAGATCCAAATAGGTAAAAAATTTCCTCATTTTGTCACTCAGTTGTGTTTTAGTAATCAGCCCAGCATTTTTAGGCTCGAAGCCTCCAAAGATGTTCCACTCTTGTCAGATACCTTAAACTTTTCCTCCAGAAGGGATTTCCGTTGTTCATGGCAGCCTGTTTTATCCACTCCACACAGTTTGAAGCAACAATCATCCATTCTTCAGTTGTGTTTTGTGGCTGCTGATGTGAGTTAAGTTGAAAAATCAGAGGCAATGAGGGGGGATTAGTCAACTGATGTCACTAAAAGGTCTGGATGAGCTCATCGGAAAAGGGTGATGAATAACGACAGGCTTTGTTCAGGGCTCCAGGCAGCACTGGGTTGAAAATAAACACGATTCATCGCAGCATAAGTCTAGAAACGACTTATGCCGAGAAACAAATCTTTGTTCTTTCTTGAGTTTGTCATCATTCAGCACAGATTGTTTGAAATGCCGGCATCTTTCTTTGTTTCAGCGAACGTCTGAATGGAGCATCACAACACAAAACTACAAACTATTAATTGAATTAGATTAAAACTGTTTCGGTTTTTAAAGTTAATGGGAGAATATTTTCAGTTTCACCACTTTTCAATTTTATTTCAATAAGGGAGATAAAGCTGTAAAGTAGCATTTACTTTGTAGCACAGCTTTAGCAATCACAGAAAATAACTGCATAAATAAAGAAAATTTATAGAGGAGAACGAGGTCGGTTGTCTCACCTTTTATTTTCATCTAAAAATAAATGTATATATTTTTTTAAAAGATATGAAACAACACATTTCCTATAATGTTTTAATGAAAAATAATTTTGGAAGAAGGCTTCTGGAGAAAGATTACTTTTAATACAGTCTTTCAATTTACAACGCTTAATTTAGGGCTGAAACAATTAATTGAATTCATTGCGATTGATCAGTTGTTGAAATAATTGTCAACTGATTTAGTAACCGATTAACTGGAGGCTCAGAAAAAAGGTTGTTTCTGAAAAAAACACCCAAAACTGGACAAAAAAAATAAACATTTTGGATTTAAGACAAAAAAACCTTCTTTGTCTGTAGATATTTTCTACCCAGAACTCATAAAGTGGGAGTTTTAGCTTCACCTGGTTCAAATTTTGCAAAGGAAAAGTTTATTATCATCTTTTGCGATCCATTTATTAATCCTACACTGAAGTTAAGATTTTTTTAGCTGCAGATGCATCCTTTTCTACAAATGATCAAGCATTCAATGCTAGTGCATTTAGCCAAGAAAATCTCTTTATTCTTATTTAAAAAGCAATTGAAATATTTGTTTACTTGCTTTTTATTATGTATTTTAAATGCATAAAATAAGCTTCAGTGGTTTAATGAGAAATTTGCAAAGTGTGCCCATTTTTATAATCCGAATAACCAATTAATCAACAGAATAATTTATTACTAAAACAGTCGTTGGTCGCAGTGCTGGTTTAATTTAATATATTCTCAACATTTCATATGCTGACAGAACATAAAGGCTATGCAAATTATAAAAAATAGAATCAAATTGTCAGCAGCAGAGCAAGTTCATACTAAAAAGGAAAAACAACATATTTGTATATAAGAGCACTGCCTTTATATTTTTAAATACAAATAAGTGTTTATTTCTAAAACTATTAGTTAAAGATAAGTGAAAAGAAATGCAGAAAGAATCAAAAGTTACATTTTGATGTGAAAAACATGAAGAGGCTAAATTCACACAGCAGGTTTTGGTAATCACTTTAGATTTTTTTTTCTGAAATTTGGTTGTTTCTGTGCAGTCCTTAACACTATTAATTAAACCACAATGAGACTTGTGAGTGAACAGTGCATGAGCGAAGAAAATCGTGACGCAGCATCACTCGGTTTACGGGAGTAAAAACTGATGACGCCGCGCATGCATTGATTTTAAAATGGCAGTTTTATGTCTTTTCCACACACATAGTTTCATTTTATAGCACAATCAAGTAACTATGTTAACTTTAGTTGCTATAAAAATTATATTTATATCAAATACGACTTAAAATAAATTTGACGTAATTTAATAACTTCAAGAAACTTCTGCTCTTTCTGAAACTCTGCCTTTAGGAAGTCATCACAACATAGCCCTTTAACCATGTTTTTACCAGTGTTTCACTGAGAAATAGCTTCTACACATATTTCCACCAGATGTCTGCTAATTGCTGCTGGCTAGTCTGAAGGAGCTGAGTGGGAGAGGGTTGCTCTGTGAGGTGGAAACTCGAAGGCGGGGCTAAGTCCACCCTGGCGTTAAGCACAGCTAAATGGCTGCTATGTAGACTCAAGGATTTCTCAAACGTGAATGAAATAATCAAAGCAATTATTGTTTTTGATGGAGGAATGACATTTTAACATGATTTTAAGCTAAAAAAAAAAAAGTTAGTTTTACATAATACCGTCCCTTTAACAGCTAACAATATTATCACACAATCATATTAAGAAACATGAAGGAAGCTCATAAAAAGAAAACATAGCTAACAGAAACGGCTTTTTGAAGTATGTTTGGATTCGTAATCTGTGATTTGAAGCACTGACTTCTTCTTTCATAATTATAATTTACAGTCATCATTTGTGTCCAGATTTAATCGGTCTGGCTTTTTTATGACTCGTGTCTCACATCAATGACATGAACGTCAGGTAAAATGTGCCATGACTGTCCAGACTGCAGACCGTTTGAAAACAATCAGAATCCGAATTATTACAATGCATGAAAGTAGAACAAAACTGATTCTGTTCTGATCCAATTCAAAATCGGGGCGTTCAGACTGAAAAAGTCGGATATGGGTCGCGTTTCCCTGCTGTGTGAATGTAACCAATTACGTCAACTCAATGTTGAGAGTCAAACTGCTAAAACAACATATCTAATTTGTTAAAGCTATTTTGGAAATTCACACACCAACATTTTCTGCAGCAGCTCCCTCTACTGGTGAGATTTAGCGACCAAAACAATTCATCCCTAATCGTCGTAAATAAAAATGGTTTTGAACCTTTCAAAGAAGCTGATGTCCTTCTCCAGTTGACTCATCTTCTCCTCCAGGCGGATCTTCCGGGTTTTCTTTGACGGCGTGTCGATGAGGAGAGGAAGGCCCTGATATTCACAGTGGAGTTCATCCCACTTCTTCTTCAGGCCCTTAAAGGAGAAGAGTCACATCAAGATCATGATTGTCCTTAAAAGGACGGGTGCGGCAAAATATATCGATAAAGTCTATTATCAAACTGCTAAAATACCAATAATAGCTGTGACTTCACATTAATTTTTTCTTATTCTTTTAAATCAAAATCACAGATTTTGTGGCGCTACTTTAGAAATCTTTTGCAATATTTATGTTTAACAAGGGAGTATTAGGATCACATGGAGAAAATAAAAAAAATAAAATGACAACTTTATTCTTTATTTTCATAAAATTATAAAAATTTTATTACTTTATTCTCATGATAATTTGACTTTACTCTCTTAATATTATGACTTTTGTTCTCAAAATGTTACTTTATTCTCGTATTATTACAATTTATTCTCGTACAAATACAAGTTTATTCTTGAAATACCATTACTCTGTTCTGATATTATTTTGAATTTATTCTCGTACGACTTTATTCTTGTAATATTATGACTTTATTGTCAAAATATTGTCATTTTATTCTCATAATTTTATTTTAAAAACTTTTGTATTATTATTATGACCCTAATACTTCATTTTAATGCTTATGTATGACATAAATGTGACTTTTTGTTACTCTTCCCCTCAATCACGGACTATAACTTGACACCAAGTCAGGCTGAGGCAGCAGTGCAGGAGAAGAAACAGAGTGCTGCCACCTGCAGGTGGGAGTTAGCATCACTTATACCCAAAGGTTTGATCATTTTTACAGAAAATTTACAATAAACGTAGAATTAGGCTTTACTGCATAATTAATGTGTGGTTATCTAGAGTCTAGAGGGCCATTCTAGATCCTAGGCCTGGAGTTTGACACTTGTGTTCTAAATAAAAGACAAAAATATTAGCAGCTAAAAAAATTTGCCAAATTAGCTTCAAGCTAATTTAGCTAAAAGCTAATTTTTGCATTAAAAAATACATATTTCTGCGTTTACATGCCTCTGACTTCGTCAGTCTAATGGTGTTTAGTTCAGCAGAAGTTGTAGATGTTCCCAGTTCTTCTAAAAACAATCGTTTACCTTCAGGACGGCCTGGTGATCCTCCTCTGTTAGCCGCTCCAGCACATTCTGCTCCCGCACCAGGCGCTGGTCCTCCGCCTGGGCCTTCCGCTCGGCTTCACTGCGCAGCTGCAGATACGTCGGAACTTCACCGTAATCCTGCAGGTAGCAACACGAGTCAGGGGGTTCTTACGCTTTTCACACAATAAAATTCAATAACTTGTCAAGCATTTCCAAGGTACACTGTAAAAAATAAAATAAAATAAAAAAATAAAAAATAAATAAATAAAGTATTTAGTTTAGGGCAAAATGCTAACAGCTGTGGTTGCCAGAGTTTCACCATACAAATATCAAATTTCATTGATTTTTGAGAATATGTTCTTACATTATTATGCAATTGTTATTATATTACTTGAAAACTGTCTCAAAACAACAATATTATTGTTTATTGTAATAAATTTCAGGACAAGCTTCAAATCTTTTTTTTTTGTTGTTGTTGTCTTTTTAATAAACTTTATGGACCCAATTTAGCTCCACACAATTTCTTCATCAGTTGCTAAACACAGAAGAGAAAGAAAAACTTACACAGAATGAGATTTACCCAGGAAAGAGACACAACTATCGATACAAACACTCATCCAAGCTTTCTACAAAAAGTACACAAAGTTTAGAGACAGGATGAAGGAAAATATGGAGAGAAAATAGTCTCAAAATACCTTTTCTCTCCATAGAAAGTACCTTTTTCATGACGTATTTAGGGACAAGTCCAGAGTTTTCCAGGAGCTGTTTGTGGCCTTTCTTTGTGTCAACAGAAATGGCCTTAGGCTTCATGGGAAACATGACAGTAGTCTGTAGGAAATCCCTTTTGGTTTGGATCCCCATCAGCGGTTTCTCGGTCCGCCTAGGGACCGTTGGCTTCCTCACTGTGCAGGTCCGAGTCTTATGTCCATCTTCAGACTCTGTCCCAAAAGGAAATTAAGTCGTCAGATTTATCAAAAGGTAAATCCTCATACATTTTGATAGAAGGACTTACTCTCAGGTGGTTTGGGATGCTTCGAGTGTTTTTTCAGGTACTTATCAGGAGAAGGCAATTCCACTTTTGGTGGTCCCATCGTCTTCTTCGCATCTTTGTTTAGCTTCTCCTCAAGAATGACAGCTGGCCTGAACTTGGATACATATCTTTATAGAGATTTCAGAACATAATATTACACCAAACAATCACTTCAATACTCATTCAATAATATTTGAGGAGGAAATGACAAAAACAAATAAATGACTAACAACTTAAGAGAAATCCCACTTTTTACATTTGAGGTCAACTATAAGATAACATTTTAATCTCCCTTGTTGTCTTTGGTTTTAAAATTGAGTAAAGATATTAAAAATGTGTATTTTGCATTTTATGTGTAATATGAAAAAAATACCATGGTTGGACATCAGGAACAGGTTGAAATGGGAAATCAGTGGAACTTCAAAACCCAATTTTAAACTGTGATTAATACATTTAGGATACCTAGACATTTGATGAGATTTAGATCAAATTTGATACAATGCACTAGTCAAACCTCAGTTAATTTTTTTTTAAAGACATATTCTTTAAAACGCGTTTTATGATTTATAAAACTCACCTTGGTGGTTTTTTAATTTCCTCTTGCTCCTTTGGGATCCAGTCGTAGACGCTTCCTGCTGGGTATATGGCTTCAGACATTGTTGGTACCTCAAAATGTAAAAGCAGCTATCCAGTTCGTTGCTATGCAACGTTACAACAAACGTGACATTCCGCAACACTCGTAAAGCACCTGACTTACAAAACCACTGCGCTCAAATCATAAAATTACTGTTAGAATGTCTTAAATAAGTAAAAGTGACTTTTCAGAAATAATAGCTGTCGAAAAATTGCAAATCCAACCGTTATTTTTGTCAAACTTCTGCCGGAATCTAGGGCTTACGAAAGCCCTAAATTCCGAGGTTTTAACGTGAACTTGAAAGCAGCAAATTATTCTTCCTGTTTTGACGTAACGTGTCTAAGCGCTTCTGCACGTCAATGACGCCGCCATGCTGTGGAGGTCAGACTTGTCAAAACTGTTGCAAGATTGCGCAGGAGAAATACAAATGTTGTCACTACTTATTATTTGTTTTAGGCTCCGTGGTAACAACAGCTTTCAGTCACATTTTTATAAGAAAACACAATTTTTTTTATGGAAATTACTTCTAATTTATAATTCATACTTTATTATTTATATCCAAAGATCTTCATTCAGTTATAGTTGTTTTTAAATATCTCTGTTGTGGAATGTGATTTCTTAAAAAATATTTTTAATAATGCTGGACGTCTGTCTTAAGGACGATTTTTTTCCCCCAACATTGCGATAAATTTAAACCAAACATGCTTCTTGAAGTTTTTTCTGAAACTGCTTACTTAGTCTTTTTTAAACCTTAAAAATTTATAAGATTTACCTGTAGTTTGATCCAATATTTCAAACGGTTTGAGAATCATTTCATATAATACAGATTTTATAAAGATCCGAGCGGATTTGAAGTAGTTTTGTCCCATTGGGCTGCCCGTAGTTCACAGAGGAAGGCTGACAACGGTGGACAGTTTCGTAAATAAGTCATTATCCCAGCGAAAGAGCGAAAAACACATAATACATATTTACGTGAGTATTTTCATTAGAAGGTGTATAATTCATGGAGGCTTTTGAAACAGTTTAAAACAACATTGATAATGTAGCCTGAAGTCCAATTCAGTCAGTTTTCTGAGCAGGAAGCTTCTCACAACGAGTTTTCTTCTATTATTGTAGGCACCACATAGACAAACCATTTAACACAATATTATAAAAGACTGATTAGAAAAATGCGGTGCTTCTTATGCACAATAGACTTTTCATTTATCCAAATACACGGCGTCATTTTTTTTACTTCTTCTGATCGCATTTATGAAGTAGCCTACACCTGTTTATCAGGCTGAAAAAGTCTTATACTTACTCTATAATATATGCATATATATATATATATATATTTAAAACTGTGTTTATGGATGAACTGTTGGATAACCTGGATTGTATGAACAAAAGGTAATATATTTTCAGCTTTTTGTTAGATACCATTCCCAAAAGTTTTTTTTCTTTGTACTTTCCGCAACATTTATCTTGCTAACTGAGACCTTTAAAGTTAGTCTAAGATGTAACTCCCTGTTTTTTTTTTTGTTTTGTTTTTAAAAAAATCTTATTTCTCCATTTCACATGCTTATCTTGCGGAAACAACTACTAGTCATCCACAAGATTGACATCAAACTATTTGTAAAGATACAAGGCAATGGTTGCTCCTCTAAGGTCCTTTCTCATGCCTTCCATTCAAAGGAAACTTAATCAAAATTCACATTTTTCACATTTTTAAACTTTCATTTGGGTCTCAATTGCTTCTAAAAAAACAACCAAAGTACAAAACAAAAACACTGAGATGTTTTGGTGAGCTGTTCCAAAAACCTCCAGGTTGTTAAATACTTTCCATGGGCACTGCACGTTGCCTAGCAACCCCAGCATAGCTCAGCCCCATCACCAACTCAAGCTGAGCTCGAGCACATTTTGTCAGCTTGTTTTATCTCTCTTTATGCGTTTTTACAATGGCTTCTGGAAAAGACAAGTTTTTTGTTGGTTGACTTGTCATTTATAAACCACTTGCTGCATTCACATTGGTTGTGCAGGAGACTCCACTTCTGCCTTTCAAAGATGTGCGGTTATATAATCCGTTTGCAGCCATTTTCATGCAGAGTGTAAAAGTTGAGTTTGGGGTTGTGGCCAGCAGCAACTTATTTGGATTTAAAGTAACGAGACCCAAAATAGACAGAACTGAGCAGATTAAAATCTTATTATGAAAGAATGGTTTGGTACAAAAAATGTTTTGGCTCGACCAAAGACGATAACCTGTTCAATTAAGCATAACAGTCACCTTTAATAAGAAAAATAAAGTCCACAGTTTTTGCACAGTTTTTCGTCTGGTTAAAGGTTGATCATTAATATTTGGATATTTGTGTTGTGTCTGCATGCATGTTCCTGTATTTTTATCTCCCTTCTAATCTGTGTCTTTGCAGAGGGAAAAGCAGCTGCTCCGTCTTCTTTCCTGAATGGGATTGCTCAGCGCCATTCAGCTTTCCTCGAGGACTGTAAGATGCTGTATGTGCCAACTTTCCATATCAAAGTCATGGTTTTCCACAAAATCCGTCCCACTGGGGGGCAAAAACATTCTGCTGATGGGTCCGCCCGGAGCAGGAAAGACAACAGTTGGGAAAATTGTGGCCAACAAACTGGGCCTGCCCGCCGTAGACGTCGATGACGATGTCTTAGAGCCGGCGTGGAAGATGCCGGTTGCAGCCAAGCTAGCGGAGGTCGGAGGAAAACATTTCTTGGAGGAGGAAGGACGGACTTTGATTAACTTCTCTGCATCTGGATGCATTGTCTCCCTGACAGGCTCTAATCCCCTTCATGGCGAAGCTATGCAGCACCTGAAGCAGAACGGGGTCGTAGTTTACCTGGACGTGGACAGCCAGGACATCATGGAGAGACTCTGCAGGATGAAGGTTAACCGGATAGTGGGCCAAGAAGACGGGGTGTCCATGAGAGATATTTTACTGTTCAGGAAGCAGTTCTACGAGAAATGGCTGGACGTGAGGGTGTTTTGTGGAATGGGAGACACAGTGGAGGAAGTGGCAGAAAAGGTTTTGAAGGCAGTGGAGAGATATCTGGAACACGATGAGGAGACTTATGTTTCAACCAGGAGTGGCGGCTCAGAATTACCCAATCGAAAAACGTATTTCAGTGATGTGGTTATAGAGGGCCTGGCTATAGATGGAGGTCTTTATGTTCCCAAAAAAGGCTTTACAGACGTTCCTAAAGGCGAATGGCTCAGATTAATTTCCATGTCATACCCAGAGAGAGCTTCGGTTTTGCTGGAAAAGTGCATCCACCCACTGGATGTGTCTCCTCTGGACCTCAGGAGTATGGTATTTAAAGCCTATGGAGACAATTTTTCCAGTGACAGAGTTGCTCCTGTGAAGCATCTTGTTCAAAATCAATACATCCAAGAGCTTTTTCACGGTCCAACTGCCTCGTTTAAAGACCTCGCCTTGCAGCTGATGCCCCAACTCTTCGTCCACTGCCTCCCACCAATGTGTAACTTCCTCATCCTGGTCGCCACGTCCGGGGACACAGGCAGCGCCGTCCTGAGCGGCTTCAGCCGACTGAGCGGCGCCGACAGACACCGAACAGGCGTGTTGGTGTTTTTCCCAGAAGAAGGAGTGAGTGAGGTCCAGAAGCTGCAGATGACGAGCTTCAGGGAAGGGAACGTCAGAGCAGTCAGTGTCCTGTCAGACTTTGACTTCTGTCAGAAGAGCATTAAGAGGATGTTTGGTGAGTCAGGGCTGACCGGGCATCTCGCTGTGGAGTATGGCACCGTTCTCAGCACCGCCAACTCCATCAACTGGGCACGGCTATTACCTCAGGTGTGTTAACGTTCTCCAAAAACTCAAATACAACTCAAAGTTCCTGTGAGGTTTGGAAAAGTCTTAAATTTGATTCTGTTATTTTCATGGTCAGCTACATTGATCAGTAGCAGTTAGCCAAACTACATATACTTCTGGTAGCATTAGCCTGAGTATCTTTAGTTCTGTTAGCATTTAGTCTAAGTAGCAAGTAGCTTAGATCTCTTTAATTGTAGTCTTAGCTTCAGTGATGGTAATCATCCTGTGGATGTTTATATTCCTACTGGGAGTAGCAATTAGCATAACTACATAAAACTCCAGTAACTAGTAGCGGTTAAGACTACTGTGGGGGTTACATCATCAGTTAGCTTATTATTGTCCTGATAAATCAGATTTCTCGTCATATTTTTCTGCTATAACAATAAACAGTACAACAATTGCCCTATGCTAACAAGTAGCCTAAGTCCCTAAAGTTAGTAGAAATTAGCATTCAGCCATGTATCTTTATTTTTTGTAGCAGTTAGTGTAAGTACTAAATTACTTAAGCTAACTGCGTAAGTATTTTGCAGTTAGCCTGATTAGCAGATTAGCTGCTAATCAGTATCTTTATTTGTTGTAGCAGTTAGCTGAAGTAGCAGTCTGCTAAAGTAATTTTATTTTCAGTACCAGTAACCCGGCAATACTGTGATGGTTTCCTGAAGCCAGAGTTTCAGGAAGAGCAGCAGTTTCTTAAAGAGACCCAATTTCTTTAAATTATGAAGTCAAATTTCTTCTATGTCATATTTCATATATATATATAATTTTTATATTAACTTAAGTTAGCGTAGTTGCTTGATTCTTGTATAAAATAACACAATGTGGCTGGAAAATACATAATACTGCCCTTTTAAAATACTTCATAATTAATTTGTTGTTGAGTAAGTAGAAAAAATTACAACATTTTTGGCGATTTCAGTTTTTTAAAGTGCGATTTTGGTCCACTATGAGAAAAAGCTTTGACACTAATTGTTTGTTTTCCTCTTCCAGGTTGTTTATCACTCTTCTTGCTATTTAGATCTGTGCAGAGATGGTGTGATTAACTTTGGAGACCCTGTGGATGTTTGTATTCCTACTGGGAACTTTGGTAATGCCATGTCAGCGTTGTACGCCAAGCAAATGGGCATCCCTATAAGAAAAGTCATCTGCGCGTCCAACCACAACCGAGTCGTGTCGGACTTCATCACCACAGGCCGGTATGACCTCCAGGGTCGCCCTCTGCTGCTCTCCCACTCCCCGGCCATAGACATCCTGAAGTCCTCCAACCTGGAGAGGTTCATCCACCATGTCTCAGGAGGCAACAGCCGCCTGGTCGAAGATCTCTTCACTCACTTAGAGGCGCAGAAACGCTTCCAGCTTCCTGAGCGTCTCCTCGGCAGGATGCAGCAGGAGGTGCAGGCCGGCTGGTGCACTGAGGAGGACTGCTTGGCCGCCATCCAGGAGCTCCACACTCAGACGGGATACCTGATGGATACACACACCGCCGTGGCAAAAGTGGTGGCCGATCGGCTGCAGGATGGATCGTGTCCTACGGTGCTCTGCTCCACTGTGCACTACGGGAAATTTGCTCCCGCCGTGTTCAAAGCTCTTCGGATCCAAAATGTTCCTCCGGATCCCATGGAGCAGCTGGAGCAGCTGGAAGTGGCCGCCGCCGAACCAGCAGCACATGGAGAGATGATGAAACGCCTGAGGCAGAGAGGCGGGAGCGGACACGGAGCTCTTCAGGCAGATTACAGCATTCTGGTGGAGGAGGTGGAGAGCATGATACAGGACTCCTTCCTCAAAGTGTCATAGATACTCCTAGTTTTACCTTAAAGCTGCAGTATGCTACTTTTGTAAAGAACATGTTTGACACATGTTTGTTAAAACTGTCACCATAACCTGACAGTTTACAATGAGACAGATAATCTGTGAAAAGATTTAACTCCTCCCTGAGCTACGATTGTAGTCTGAAGAAATGCTCTGCTCCCAACCAAAAACAACCAATCAGAGCCAGGAGGAGGAGCTTAGCGCTGTCAGTCAATCTTGTGAACATGTTGCTAAATGTGCTAATGTCAGAGAAACTAATTTTCATTACAGGAAAACTGTTTATTCACTGTTTAACCAGCAATCTGAGAACATGTTTCTGTTACATGACAGTTTACTGCTCTAATGTAATGGGTGTAAATGTTTTCCATGTGTTGCTTTTCTTTGAAAAACTCACCAGCAATAAATCTCAGGCTCTGAAAGGAGTGAAGGGATTATTTAAATCCATAAGGATGTGTCCTGAACTGTCTTACACTAAAGACTGAGCATGAAAGAGAATTAAACCCAACCATATTGTTTTAGTATGATGTAGAAAATATTGCATTAGTTACACACACAAAATGTACATTTTAAAACTATTTGTGGTTTATAATGGTATAAAAATAAATAAGCTCTTTGCTTGCTTGTATTCTGTATTCAATGAATTGAGCAACTGCTATGCTAACAGATTACATTATGCAGCAGTCTAGCTGACAGGAAGTTCTTAAGGGTTGTAGCCACGCTGAACTGTTGTCTTGTATGTTAATACACAGTTTGATCACTGTGATTTTATGCAACCACTGCACATTATCAGTTCAGATTTACTGCTATTTTAAGTTGATTTTTTTTTCAAAACACATTAGAGAAAATTGAAAAGTGGAGGAAAATTCTGTTTTTATTTTGTAATTTTACAACTTTCTTTAAGTAAATGTAAGTAAGGGTCTTGAAAGATAATAAATATGGTTGAAACTAGATGATTTTTCAACAGAAAAGTGGATCTGGCTGGTGGTTTTGCTGAAGGCTGAGCGTCTCTGTTAATGATCTGAACAGCTCTGGATTCTGACCAGTAAATAAAGGTTATGTCGTTCAGAAACATCAAAACGACAAGAAGGTCATGATTTACATTGAAATTAAATCCAAGCTGAACATTTAATTAAGATTTGTTGACTTATATTTGCATAAATTAATCTAAAATAAAGAAAAATGTATTTTACAAAACGTTGTGTACATTTTTAAATAAGCAATTTATGAATAAACTTATGGAGAGTGAAGAGTTTTAATAAATTAAAGACACTTAAATAATTATTTCGTAAGTAATTTATTGTCATTTGACACTCTTCACTGTCCATAAGAGTCAGGACATACTGGAGCAGCAGTTTGACTTTAAGCTTAGAAAATATAAAAAGCAAGTTTATCCCTCATATAGTTTTAGGGTTAAAAACTATATTAGGGATATATGAATACATTTTTACTGTTTCTCTAGATTTTTCTAAAACTGTATTAGTTTGTTCTTAGAGAAATGTACATTTTGAAAACTTAAAAAAACCGTATCCACGTGTCCTACATTATATAAAAATAAAAATAAAATTTTGCTACTTCTCTAAATTATTCTAAAAATATGTTAGGAATAGATTATGAATAAAACATATAGTGTTTTATTAGAGGTTTAGATTCGTACTGTTCCTTTGCAGTTGGGCAGGTTTTATCCCATGTTTGGACTGGAAAATGTCACATCTGAGAACAGTGGCGAGTGGCGCCATTTTTGTTAATAATCAGCGTGGCGCGCATGCGCCTTGCTGTATAAAAACATGACGCAGCTTTTATGTGAGCGTTTAGAAAAAAAAGAAAAAAGATGTGGCTAACACTCGGCCGCACGGAGACACGATATTCTCGGTCTAATATTCATGAACTTTGGGACCTGAATTTAAAAAACATATATTTTCGGATCTCCTATGGCGCGGAATCCGACTGGACGCCCAGCCTTATAACAGAAACGTTTGTGGATCGTAATCGTGTCGGTGTTTACCGAAGCCTCGCTTGAGGCCTTGAGACCTTGAGACCTACGAGGAGGCCGCAGTGAAGACAAGTAGGCCGCGGGAGCGCCATGTTTGAAATCGCTGCATTGGTTATTTGGTAAGTTATTTTTCGGAAACCTTATTCTAAGTTGTTTGTCTTTTTCCACCAATGACGTTAGTGAAGCCATTTCTTGTGTCTAAACAGAGCAGCACGCAAGGAGAGACCGACCGTGGCCTCTCAGCTGCGGTTGATTTGGTGGCTGGCGTCCCTGAAACAAACGAGGAGATACAATGGCAGTTGATCGATTATGGATTTACTTCAATCAAGCTGAGGATTCCCTTCAATGAAGTTGAGGATCGCTTCCGTCAAGCTGAGGAATCGCTACAAGGTGCCTGGCGGATCCGCCCAACCCGTCAAAGGTTTGTAAGTCTGTAAAGAACTGTTCCAATGGCGGGTCCAGAAGACATCTCAGGGTAGGAGCTGTTGCGGGTTTTGCTGTGCTACGCTGCTGATGCTTTGTTGAAGGCCAACGCTAGGCCTCTTGCTGGTTTGGTTTGATTCTCTGCTGAGAGTCAATGAGCTGAGAAGGATTCTGCTGTTATAAATCCTTCTGTCTTTGGGTTTTTAGTGTTTGAGGCAGTTTCTGTGGTCTTATGACCTGTAGAGGTTTAGGTTTAACTAGAATCTGATATCTTGCATACCTTTTTTTTAATTTTTTGCACCCACTCCATATTTAGTTTGAAACTTAGGGTCCATACTTTAATAATTCAGTAACTCAAACAAATTAAATTTACGTTCACTTTAAACATAAAAACCGATTAATTTTGCGCCGAAACAATGCGTGGCCTGCGACTTCATTTCTTCTGGACTACAACGGAGAGATCTTCTGGACTACAAGGAAGAGATCTACTGGAGCTGCAGGCTGGAGGTTACAGAGGTAATGTTCACACTGTAATCCACCATCTCTTATTTGCAGATTTTCAGCTGAAGAGCGGATCGACTGGAACCTGCCCTTCAGTGTTTGCTTTTTTTTTTTTTTTTTTTTTTTTAACCCATTTTTTTTCTCCTAGACTAAGTGACAGGTGGACCTTTTATGGCAAATAACTATTTTTTTCCTCATAGATAAAGCCACCAAAGCAGTTGCTTATAGAAACACTCCTGGGGTAGCTCTTTCTTCTTCTATCTCTCTTTATTCTGTCCTTTCAAATCCCCCTGGGGTAGTGACACATGGCCTTTCATAAAGAGCCAACTTCTGGTTCTGCTGGAGGGTTCCTCCTGTAAAAGGGAAGTTTATCCTCTCAACTGTCACTACATGCATCCTTAATATGAGGCATTGATTTAGCTTACTTAATGGTGCAGTGTTCATTTTTTTTCTGAAAATACTCCTGTTAAAGGGAAGTTTTTCCTTTCCACTGTCACCAGATGGATATTCAGTGCAAGTCATTGCTTTAGCTTAACTTTTAACCAATTTAAATAATGACAACCTTAATTTGGAAAATCTTCCTGTTAAAGGGAAGTTTTTATTTTTGGAAAGTCTTCCTGTTAAAGGGAGGTTTTTCCAATCTTGTTACCACTTGAATTCTCAGCAGGAGGCATTGTTTAATCTTATTTATAATGTATTTACATAGTTGGTGCAGTGTTAATTTAATTTTTTGAAGACTTTCTGTTAAAAGGAAGTTTTTCCTTTCCACTGTCACCAGATGGGATCCCTACTACAAGTCATGGCTTTAGCTTAACTTTTAACCAATTTAAATAATTGATTCAGTGTTAACCTTAGTTTTATTTTGGAAAGTCTTCCTGTTAAAGGGAAGTTTTTCCTCTCCATTGTCACCACTTATTTCCTCAACATGAGGTATTGCTTAAGCTTTCATAATTTTTAACAAATGTTTGATGACCGGTTTTTATTTTTTGGGAAGTCTTCCTGTTAAACGGAAGTTCTTCATTTTTATTGTCACTATATGCATGTTCATTATGAGGCATTGCCTAACAAATCTAAATTGGTGCAGTGTTCACGTGGATCCTCAGTAGGAGGCATTGCTTAAGCTGACTTACTTGGTCCATTGTTCACTTGTTATGTAAGCTTCACAACAAGTGAACAAGATATGTAAGCTTCAGCTCGCATAACTTTTAATCAATGTTTGATAACTGCAGTTTTTTTGGGAGATCTTCCTGTTAAAGGGAATTTTTCCTTTTTGGAAAGTCTTCCTGTTAAAGGGAAGTTTTTCTGTTCTAATGTCACTGTATGCATCCTCAGTGTCTATGGTGTTGGATGATAGTTTTGAACTCATGGTTGAGAATTTAAGGCCTTGTCAACACATGGTATATGGACCGGGAAGACATGGTATATGGACCGGGAAGACATGGTATATGGACCAGGAAGACATGGTATATGGACTGGGAAGCTATGGTGTATATGAACTGGGAATATATGGAAATGGATCAACAGTTTTTGTTGAGATGGAGTGATGACTCTGAAGACACCAGATGGCCTCAGACTGTGAAAGTTAGGAGTGTGAATTCAGCGCCAGGAAATATGGTTTGGTACTTCTAGTAGCCACTCCTCAGGGCTATGAAGTCATCGGCTGAGTTCAAGGAATTTGGTAACAAAGGAGTACAATGAAGAGGTTGACCCATTCCACGCTAGAAAAACACGGTAGGCTATTTGAAATGTATGGCCTTTTAAGGCCCCACCGAAGGGTTAAAGCATTCGGGTTACTCTTTGGGTTTGTGTGAAAACTAACCTTGCCGACGGGTATGGGTTTACTTGCCTTTTGGTCGGATTTGTGTGTAAACAAACCCGGCCAATGGGTAAAGGGTTAGTTGCGTTTGGGTCTTGCTTGTGTGAAAATGAACTCGGCCGACGGGTAAGGGGTTAGTTGCCTGTCGGTCGTGTTTGAGTGAAAACTAACTCGACCGACGAGTAAGGGGTTAGTTGCCTTTCGGTCGTGTTTGAGTGAAAACGAACTCGGCCGACGGGTAAGGGGTTAGTTGCCTTTCGGTCGTGTTTGAGTGAAAATGAACTCGGCCGATGGGTAAGGGGTTATAGTTGCCTTTCGGTCTTGTTTGCGTGAAAATGAACTCGGCCGACGGGTAAGGGGTTGGTTGCCTTTCGGTCTTGTTTGAGTGAAAATGAACTCGGCCGACGGGTAAGGGTTTAGTTGCCTTTCGGTCTTGTTTGAGTGAAAATGAACTCGGCCGATGGGTAAGGGGTTATAGTTGCCTTTCGGTCTTGTTTGCGTGAAAATGAACTCGGCCGACGGGTAAGGGGTTAGTTGCCTTTCGGTCTTGTTTGAGTGAAAATGAACTCGGCCGAC